>SZWC01020280.1:3574-33449 GCA_023375785.1 Penium margaritaceum
AAAAGGCAAAATGAATAAGGCAAAAGGCAAAAGGCAAAAGGCAAAAGGCAAAAGGCAAAAGACAAAGGCAAAAGGAAAAATGAAAAAGGCAAAAATCAAATAGCAAAAGGCAAAGGGCAAAATGCAAAAGGCAAAAGGAAAAAGGCAAAAGGCAAAAGGCAAAGGGAAAAGGCAAATGGCAAAAGGAAAAAGGCAAAAGGTAAAAGGCAAAAGACAAAAGACAAAAGGCAAAAGGCAAAAAAAAAACACGCAAAAGGAAAAACGCAAAAGGCAAAAGGCAAAATGAAAAGGCAAAAGGCAAAAGGCAAAGGGCACAAGGGAAAAGGCAAAAGGCAAAAGGCAATAGAAAAGGCAAAAGGCAAATGGCAAAAGGCAAAATGCAGAAGGCAAGAGGAAAAAGGCAAAAGGCAAATGGCAAAAGGCAAAAGGAAAAAGGCAAAATGCAAAAGGAAAAAGGCAAAAGGCAAAAGGCAAAAGGAAAAAGGCAAAAGACAAAAGGGAAAAGGCAAAAGGCAAAAGGCATAATGTAAAATGCAAAAGGCAAAAGGCAAAAGCCAAAACGCAAAACGCAAAAGGCAAAAAGTAAAAGGCAAAAGGCAAACTAAAAATGGCAAAAGGCAAAAGGCAAAGTGCAAAAGGCAAAAGGAAAAAGCAAAAAGGCAAAAGGCAAAGGGAAAAGGCAAATGGCAAAAGGCAAAAGGCAAAAGACAAAAGACAAAATGCAAAAGGCAAAAAGCAAAAGGCAACACGCAAAAGGAAAAACGCATAAGGCAAAAGGCAAACTGAAAAAGGCAACAGGCAAAAGGCAAAAGGCAAAGGGAAAAAGGCAAAAGGCAAAAGGAATAAGGCAAAGGGCAAATGGCTAAAGGCAAAAGACAAAAGGCAAAGGGAAAAAGGCAAAAGGCAAAAGGCAAATGGCAAAAGGCAAAAGTCAAAAGGCAAAAGGCAAAAGGCAAAAGGCAAAAGGCAAAAGGCAAAGGCCAAAAGGCACAAGGAAAAAGGCAAAAAGCAAAATGCAAAAGGCAAAAGGCAAAAGGCAAAAGGCGAAAGACAAAAGGCAAAGGGCAAAAGGCAAAAGACAAAAGGCAAAAGACAAAACGCAAAAGGCAAAAGGCAAAAGGCAGAAGGCAAAGGGCAAAAGGCAAAAGGCAAAAGACAAAAGGCAAAGGGCAAAAGGCAAAAGACAAAAGGCAAAAGACAAAACGCAAAAGGCAAAAGGCAAAAGGCAGAAGGCAAAGGGCAAAAGGCAAAAGGCAAAAGACAAAAGGCAAAGGGCAAAAGGCAAAAGACAAAAGGCAAAAGACAAAACGCAAAAGGCAAAAGGCAAAAGGCAGAAGGCAAAGGGCAAAAGGCAAAAGGCAAAAGACAAAAGGCAAAGGGCAAAAGGCAAAAGACAAAAGGCAAAAGACAAAACGCAAAAGGCAAAAGGCAAAAGGCAGAAGGCAAAGGGCAAAAGGCAAAAGGCAAAAGACAAAAGGCAAAGGGCAAAAGGCAAAAGACAAAAGGCAAAAGACAAAACGCAAAAGGCAAAAGGCAAAAGGCAGAAGGCAAAGGGCAAAAGGCAAAAGGCAAAAGACAAAAGGCAAAGGGCAAAAGGCAAAAGACAAAAGGCAAAAGACAAAACGCAAAAGGCAAAAGGCAAAAGGCAGAAGGCAAAGGGCAAAAGGCAAAAGGCAAAAGACAAAAGGCAAAGGGCAAAAGGCAAAAGACAAAAGGCAAAAGACAAAACGCAAAAGGCAAAAGGCAAAAGGCAGAAGGCAAAGGGCAAAAGGCAAAAGGCAAAAGACAAAAGGCAAAGGGCAAAAGGCAAAAGACAAAAGGCAAAAGACAAAACGCAAAAGGCAAAAGGCAAAAGGCAGAAGGCAAAGGGCAAAAGGCAAAAGGCAAAAGACAAAAGGCAAAGGGCAAAAGGCAAAAGACAAAAGGCAAAAGACAAAACGCAAAAGGCAAAAGGCAAAAGGCAGAAGGCAAAGGGCAAAAGGCAAAAGGCAAAAGACAAAAGGCAAAGGGCAAAAGGCAAAAGACAAAAGGCAAAAGACAAAACGCAAAAGGCAAAAGGCAAAAGGCAGAAGGCAAAGGGCAAAAGGCAAAAGGCAAAAGACAAAAGGCAAAGGGCAAAAGGCAAAAGACAAAAGGCAAAAGACAAAACGCAAAAGGCAAAAGGCAAAAGGCAGAAGGCAAAGGGCAAAAGGCAAAAGGCAAAAGACAAAAGGCAAAGGGCAAAAGGCAAAAGACAAAAGGCAAAAGACAAAACGCAAAAGGCAAAAGGCAAAAGGCAGAAGGCAAAGGGCAAAAGGCAAAAGGCAAAAGACAAAAGGCAAAGGGCAAAAGGCAAAAGACAAAAGGCAAAAGACAAAACGCAAAAGGCAAAAGGCAAAAGGCAGAAGGCAAAGGGCAAAAGGCAAAAGGCAAAAGACAAAAGGCAAAGGGCAAAAGGCAAAAGACAAAAGGCAAAAGACAAAACGCAAAAGGCAAAAGGCAAAAGGCAGAAGGCAAAGGGCAAAAGGCAAAAGGCAAAAGACAAAAGGCAAAGGGCAAAAGGCAAAAGACAAAAGGCAAAAGACAAAACGCAAAAGGCAAAAGGCAAAAGGCAGAAGGCAAAGGGCAAAAGGCAAAAGGCAAAAGACAAAAGGCAAAGGGCAAAAGGCAAAAGACAAAAGGCAAAAGACAAAACGCAAAAGGCAAAAGGCAAAAGGCAGAAGGCAAAGGGCAAAAGGCAAAAGGCAAAAGACAAAAGGCAAAGGGCAAAAGGCAAAAGACAAAAGGCAAAAGACAAAACGCAAAAGGCAAAAGGCAAAAGGCAGAAGGCAAAGGGCAAAAGGCAAAAGGCAAAAGACAAAAGGCAAAGGGCAAAAGGCAAAAGACAAAAGGCAAAAGACAAAACGCAAAAGGCAAAAGGCAAAAGGCAGAAGGCAAAGGGCAAAAGGCAAAAGGCAAAAGACAAAAGGCAAAGGGCAAAAGGCAAAAGACAAAAGGCAAAAGACAAAACGCAAAAGGCAAAAGGCAAAAGGCAGAAGGCAAAGGGCAAAAGGCAAAAGGCAAAAGACAAAAGGCAAAGGGCAAAAGGCAAAAGACAAAAGGCAAAAGACAAAACGCAAAAGGCAAAAGGCAAAAGGCAGAAGGCAAAGGGCAAAAGGCAAAAGGCAAAAGACAAAAGGCAAAGGGCAAAAGGCAAAAGACAAAAGGCAAAAGACAAAACGCAAAAGGCAAAAGGCAAAAGGCAGAAGGCAAAGGGCAAAAGGCAAAAGGCAAAAGACAAAAGGCAAAGGGCAAAAGGCAAAAGACAAAAGGCAAAAGACAAAACGCAAAAGGCAAAAGGCAAAAGGCAGAAGGCAAAGGGCAAAAGGCAAAAGGCAAAAGACAAAAGGCAAAGGGCAAAAGGCAAAAGACAAAAGGCAAAAGACAAAACGCAAAAGGCAAAAGGCAAAAGGCAGAAGGCAAAGGGCAAAAGGCAAAAGGCAAAAGACAAAAGGCAAAGGGCAAAAGGCAAAAGACAAAAGGCAAAAGACAAAACGCAAAAGGCAAAAGGCAAAAGGCAGAAGGCAAAGGGCAAAAGGCAAAAGGCAAAAGACAAAAGGCAAAGGGCAAAAGGCAAAAGACAAAAGGCAAAAGACAAAACGCAAAAGGCAAAAGGCAAAAGGCAGAAGGCAAAGGGCAAAAGGCAAAAGGCAAAAGACAAAAGGCAAAGGGCAAAAGGCAAAAGACAAAAGGCAAAAGACAAAACGCAAAAGGCAAAAGGCAAAAGGCAGAAGGCAAAGGGCAAAAGGCAAAAGGCAAAAGACAAAAGGCAAAGGGCAAAAGGCAAAAGACAAAAGGCAAAAGACAAAACGCAAAAGGCAAAAGGCAAAAGGCAGAAGGCAAAGGGCAAAAGGCAAAAGGCAAAAGACAAAAGGCAAAGGGCAAAAGGCAAAAGACAAAAGGCAAAAGACAAAACGCAAAAGGCAAAAGGCAAAAGGCAGAAGGCAAAGGGCAAAAGGCAAAAGGCAAAAGACAAAAGGCAAAGGGCAAAAGGCAAAAGACAAAAGGCAAAAGACAAAACGCAAAAGGCAAAAGGCAAAAGGCAGAAGGCAAAGGGCAAAAGGCAAAAGGCAAAAGACAAAAGGCAAAGGGCAAAAGGCAAAAGACAAAAGGCAAAAGGCAAGAGGCAAAAGGCAAAAGGCAAAAGGCAAAAGGCAAAAGGCAAAAGGCGAAAGGCAAAAGGCAAAAGGCAAAAGGAAAACGGCAAAAAGGCAAAAGGCATAATGTAAAATGCAAAGGGCAAAAGGCAAATAGCAAAACGCAAAATGCAAAACGCAAAGCGTAAAAGGCAAAAGGCAAACTGAAAAACGCAAAAGGGAAAAGGCAAAGCGCAAAAGGCAAAAGGAAAAAGGAAAAAGGCAAAAGGCAGAGGGAAAAGGCAAATGGCAAAAGGCAAAAGGCAAAAGGCGAAATTCAAAAGGCAAAGGGCAAAAGGCAAAAGGCAAAAGGCAAAAGACAAAAGGAAAAATGCAAAAGGCAAAGGAAAAAGGCAAAAGGGAAAAGGAAAAAGGCAAAATGAATAAGGCAAAAGGCAAAAGGAAAAAGGCAAAATGGAAAAGGCAAACAGAAAAAGGCAAAATGCAAAAAGGCAAAAGGCAAAATGAATAAGGCAAAAGGCATAAAGGCAAAAGGAAAAAGGCAAAAGGCAAAAGGCAAGAGGCAAAACGCAAAAGGCAAAAGGAAAAACGCAAAAGGCAAAAGGCAAAAGGCAAAAGGAAAAAGGCAAAAGGCAAAAGGCAAAAGGCAAAAGGCAAAAGGCAAAAGGGAAAATGCAAAAGGCAAAAGGAAAAAGGCAAAAGGCAATAGGCAAAAGGCAAAAGGCAAAAGGGAAAAGGAAAAGGGTAAAAGGAAAAAGGAAAAAGGCAAAAGGCAAAAGGAAATAGGCAAAATCAATAAGGCCAAAGGCAAAAGGCCAAATGGAAGTTGCAAACGGCAAAAGGAAAAATGCAAAAAGGCAAAAGGCAAAACGCAAAATGAATTAGGCAAAAGGCAAAAGGCAAAAGGAAAAAGGCAAAAGGCAAAAGGAAAAATGCAAAAGGTAAAAGGCAAAAGGCAAAAGGAAAAAGTCAAAAGGCAAAAGGCAAAATGCAAAAGGCAAAAGGCAAAAGGCAAAAGGCAAAAGGCAGAAGGCAGAAGGCAAAAGGCAAAACGCAAAATATGAAATGCAAAAGGCAGAAGGCAAAAGGCAAAAGGAAAAGGCAAAATGCAAAAGGCAAAAGGCAAAATGCAAAGGGCAAAAGGCTAAAGGCGAAAGGCAAAAGGCAAAAGGCAAAAGGCAAAAGGCAAAATGCAAAAGGCAAAAGGCAAAAGGAAAAATGCAAAATGGAAAAGGCAAACGGAAAGAGGCAAAATGCAAAAAGGAAAAAAGGCAAAATGAATAAGGCAAAAGGCAAAACGCAAAAGGAAAAAGGCAAAAGGCAAAAGGCAAAAGGCAAAAGGCAAAGAGCAAAAGGAAAAACGCAAAAGGCAAAAGGCAAAAGGCAGAAGGCAGAAGGCAAAAGGCAAAAGGCAGAATGCAAAAGGCAAAACGCAAAAGGCAAACGGCAAAAGGCAAAAGGCAAGAGGCAAAAGGCAAGAGGCAAAAGGCAAAAGGCAAAAGGCAAAAGGGAAAAGGCGATTCGCAAAAGGCAAAAGGGAAAAGGCAAAAGGCAAAGGGCAAAGGGCAAAAGGAAAAAGGAAAAAGGCAAAAGGCAAAAGGCAAAAGGCAAAAGAAAAAAAGCAAAAGGCAAAAGGCAAATGGCAAAATGCAAAAGGCAAAAGGCGAAAGGCAAAAGGCGAAAGGCAAAAGGCAAAAGGCAAAAGGAAAAAGGCAAAAGGCAAAAGGCAAAAGGGAAAAGGCAAAAGGAAAAAGGCAAAAGGCAAAAGGAAAAAGGCAAAATGAATAAGGCAAAAGGCAAAATGGAAAAGGCAAACGGCAAAAGGCAAAATGCAAAAAGGCAAAAGGCACAAGGAAAAAGGCAAAATGAATTAGGCAAAAGGCAAAAGGCAAAAGGAAAAAGGCAAAAGGAAAAAGGCAAAATGCAAAAGGCAAAAGGAAAAAGGCAAAATGCAGAAGGCAGAAGGCAAAAGGCAAAAGGCAAAATATAAAATGCAAAAGGCAGTAGGCAAAAGGCAAAAGGAAAGGGCGAAATGCAAAAGGCAAAAGGCAAAAGGCAAAAAGCAATAGGAAAATGTAAAAGGCAAAAGGCAAAGGGTAAAGGAAAATGGCAAAAGGCAAAAGGCAAAAGGTTAAAGGCAAAAGACAAAAGACAAAAGGCAAAAGGCAAAAGGTAAACACACAAAAGGAAAAACACAAAAGGCAAAAGGCAACATGAAAATGGCAAAAGGCAAAAGGCAAAGGGCACAAGGCAAAAGGCAAAAGGTAAAAGGCAAAAGAAAAGGCAAAAGGCAAATGGCAAAAGGCAAAAGGCAAACGGCAAGGGGCAAAAGGCAAAAGGCAAAAGGCAAAAGGCAAAAGGCAAAATGCAAAATGCAAAAGGCGAAAGGCAAAAGACAAAAGGCAAAAGGAAAAAGGCAATAGGCAAATGACATAATGTAAAATGCAAAAGGCAAAAGGCAAAAGGCAAAACGCAAAACGTAAAACGCAAAACACAAAAGGTGAAACGTAAAAGGCAAAAGGCAAACTGAAACACGCAAAAGGCAAAAGGTAAAAGGCAAAGAAAAAAAGCAAAAGGAAAAAATAAAAAGGCAAAAGGAAAAGGGAAAAAGCAAATGGCAAAAGGCAAAAGGAAAAAGACAAAAGGCAAAAGGCAACACGCAAAAGGAAAAACGCATAAGGCAAAAGGCAAAATGAAAAAGGCAACAGGCAAAAGGCAAAAGGCAAAGGGCAAATGGAAAAAGGCAAAAGGCAGAAGGCAAAACGAAAAAGGCAAAAGGCAAAAGGCACAAGGCAAAAAACAAAAGGCAAAAGGCAAAAGGCAAAAGGGAAAAGGCAAAAGGCAAAAGGCAAAAGGGAAAAGGCAAAAGGCAAAAGGCAAAAGGGAAAAGGCAAAAGGCAAAAGGCAAAAGGGAAAAGGCAAAAGGCAAAAGGCAAAAGGGAAAAGGCAAAAGGCAAAAGGCAAAATGCAAAAGGCAAAAGGCAAAAGGCAAAAGGCAAAAGGCAAAAGGCAAAAGGCAAAAAGCAAAAGGCAAAAGGCAAAAGTTAAAAGGCAAGAGGCAAAAGCCAAAAGGATAAAGGCAAAAGGCAAAAGGCAAAAGGCAAAAGGCGAAAGGCAAAAGGCAAAAGGCAAATAGCAAAAGGCAAAAGGCAAAAAGAAAAAGGCAAAAGGCAAAAGGAAAAGGGCAAACGGCAAAAGGGAAAATGCAAAAGGCAAAATGCAAAAGGCAAAAGGCAAAAGGCAAAAGGCAGAAGGCAGAAGGCAGAAGGCAAAAGGAAAAATGCAAAATATAAAATGCAAAAGGCAAAAGGCAAAAGGCAAAAGGAAAAGGCAATATGCAAAAGGCAAAATGCAAAGGGTAAAACGCAAAACGCAATAGGAAGAATGTAAAAGGCAAAAGGCAAAGTGAAAAAGGCAAACGGCAAATAGCAAAAGGCAAAGAGCAAAATGCAAAAGGTAAAAGGAAAAAAGGCAAAAGGCAAAAGGCAAAGGAAAAAGGCAAATGGCAAAAGGCAAAAGGCAAAAGGCAAAAGGCAAAAGGAAAACGGCCAAAGGCAAAAGGAAAAAGGAAAAATGATTAATGCAAAAGGCAAAAGGCAAAAGGCAAAATGGAAAAGGCAAAAGGCAAAGAGCAAAATGCAAAAAGGCAAAAGGCAAAAGGAAAAAGGCAAAATGAATAAGGCAAAAGGCAAAAGGCAAAAGGCAAAAGGCAAAAGTCAAAAGGCAAATGGAAAAGGTCAAAAGGCAAAAAGGAAAAGGCAAAATGAATAAGGCAAAAGGCAAAAGGCAAAAGGCAAAATGGAAAAGGCAAACGGCAAAAGGCAAAATGCAAAAAGGCAAAAGGCAAAATGAGTTAGGCAAAAGGCAAAAGGCAAAAGGCAAAAGGAAAAAGGCAAAAGGCAAAATGCAAAAGGCAAAAGGCAAAACGCAGAAGGCAGAAGGCAAAAGGCAAAAGGCAAAATATAAAATGCAAAAGGCAGTAGGCAGAAGGCAAAAGGAAAAGGCAAAATGCAAAAGGCAAAAGGCAAAAGGCAAAAAGCAATAGGAAAAACGTTAAAGGCAAAAAGGCAAAATGAAAAAGACAAACGGCAAATAGCAAAAGGCAAAGGGCAAAATGCAACAGGCAAAAGAAAAAAGGAAAAAGGCAAAAGGCAAAGGGAAAAGGCAAATGGCAAGAGGCAAAAGGCAAAAGGTAAAAGGAAAAAGACAAAACACAAAAGGCAAAAGGCAATGGGTAAACACACAAAAGGAAAAACACAAAAGGCAAAAGTCAACATGAAAAAGGCAAAAGGCAAAAGGCGAAGGGCAAAAGGCAAAAGGAAAAAGGCAAAAGAAAAGGCAAAAGGCAAGTGGAAAAAGGCAAAAGGCAAAAGGCAAGAGGCAAAAGGCAAAAGGCAAAAGGCAAAAGGCAAAAGATAAAAAGGGAAAAAGGCAAAAGGCAAAAGGCAAAAAGCCAAAGGCAAAAGGCAAAAGGCAAAAGGCAACAGGCAAAAGGCAAAAGGCAAAGGGAAAAAGGCTAAAGGCAAAAGGCAAAAAGCAAAAGGCAAAAGGCAAGAGGCAAAAGGCAAAAGGCAAAAGGCAACAGGCAAAAGGCAAAAGGCAAAGGGAAAAAGGCTAAAGGCAAAAGGCAAAAAGCAAAAGGCAAAAGGCAAGAGGCAAAAGGCAAAAGGCAAAAGGCAAAATGCAAAAGGCAAAAGGCAAAAGGCAAAAAGAAAAAGGCAGAAGGCAAAAGGCAAAAGGAAAAATAAAAATGCAAAAGGCAAAAGGCAAAACGCAAAAGGCAAAATGCAAAAGGAAAAAAATAAAAGGCAAAAGGCAAAATGACAAAGGCAAAAGGCAAAGGGCAAAGGGCACAAGGCAAAAGGCAAAAGGCAAAAGGCAAAAGAAAAGGCAAAAGGCAAATAGCAAAGGGCAAAAGGCAAAATGTAAAAGGAAAAAGGCAAAATGAAAAAGGCAAAAGGCAAAGGACAAAATGCAAAAGGCAAAAGAAAAAAGGCAAAAGGCAAAAGGCAAAGGGAAAAGGCAAAAGACAAAACACAAAAGGCAAAAGACAAAAGATAAACACGCAAAAGGAAAAACGCAAAAGGCAAAAGGCAAAAGGCAAAAGAAAGGGCAAAAGGCAAATAGCAAAGGGCAAAAGGCAAAAGGCAAAAGGCAAAATGCAAAAGGGAAAAGGAAAGATGCAAAATGTAAAATGCAAAATCCAAAAGGCGAAAGGAAAAATGCAAAAGGAAAAAGGCAAAAGGAAAAAGGCATAACGTAAAATGAAAAAGGCAAGAGGCAAAAGGCAAAAGGCAAAAGGCAAAAGGCAAAAGGCAAAACGCAAAAGACAAAAGGCAAAAGGCAAAAGGCAAAAGGAAAGATGCAAAAGGCAAAGGAAAAATCCAAACGAAAAAGGCACAATGAAAAAGGCAAAAGGCAAAAGGAAAAAGGCAAAATGGAAAAGGCAAACAGAAAAAGGCAGAATGCAAAAAGGCAAAAGGCAAAAGGCCAAAGGCAAAATGAATAATGCAAAAGGCAAAAGGCAAAAGGAAAAAGGCAAAAGGCAAAAGGCAAAAGGCAAAAAGCAAAAGGGAAAAGGCAAAAGGCAAAAGGCAAAAGGCAAAAGGCGAAAGGCAAAAGGCAAAAGTCAAAAGGCAAAAGGCAAAAGGGGAAAGGCAAACGGCAAAAGGCAAATGGCAAAACGCAAAAGGCATAAGGCAAAAGGCAAAAGGCAAAAGGAAAAAGGCAAAAGGCGAAATGGAAAAGGCAAAAGCCAAAAGGCAAAAGCCAAAAGGCAAAAGGAAAAAGGCAAAAGGCAAAAGGCAAAAGGCAAAATGCAAAAGGCAAAACGCAAAAGGCAAAACGCAAAAGGCAAAAGGCAAAAGGCAAAAGGCAAAGGGCAAAAGGCAGAAGGGGAAAGGATAAAGGCAAAAGGCGAAAGAGAAATAGCAAAAGGCGAAAGGCAAAAGGCAAAAGGCAAATGGCAAAGAGTCAAAGGCAAAAGGCAAAAGGCAAAAGGCAAAACGCAAAGGGCAAAAGGCAAAAGGCAAAAGGCAAAAGGCGAAAGGCAAAAGGTAAAAGGCAAAAGGCAAAAGGCAAAAGGCAAAAGCCAAGAGGAAAAAGGCAAACGTCATAAAGCAAAAGGCAAAAGGCAAAAGGCAAAAGGCGCAAGGCAAAAGGCAAAAGGCAAAAGGCAAAGGGCACAAGGCAAAAGGCAAAAGGCAAAAGGCAAAGGGCACAAGGCAAAAGGCAAAAGGCAAAAGGCAAAGGGCACAAGGCAAAAGGCAAAAGGCAAAAGGCAAAGGGCACAAGGCAAAAGGCAAAAGGCAAAAGGCAAAGGGCACAAGGCAAAAGGCAAAAGGCAAAAGGCAAAGGGCACAAGGCAAAAGGCAAAAGGCAAAAGGCAAAGGGCACAAGGCAAAAGGCAAAAGGCAAAAGGCAAAGGGCACAAGGCAAAAGGCAAAAGGCAAAAGGCAAAGGGCACAAGGCAAAAGGGAAAAGGCAAAAGGCAAAAGAAAAGGCAAAAGGCAAATGGCAAAAGGCAAAAGGCAAAAGGCAAGGGGCAAAGGGCAAAAGGCAAAAGGCAAAAGGCAAAAGGAAAAAGGCAAAATGCAAAAGGGAAAAGGCAAAAGGCAAAAGGTAAAAGGCAAAATGCAAAATGCAAAAGGCGAAAGGCAAAAGGCAAAAGGCAAAAGGAAAAAGGCAAAAGGCAAAAGGCATAATGTAAAATGCAAAAGGCAAAAGGCAAAACGCAAAACGCAAAATGCAAAAGGTGAAACGTAAAAGGCAAAAGGCACACTGAAAAACGCAAAAGGCCAAAGGCAAAACGCAAAGAAAAAACGCAAAAGGAAAAAAGAAAAAGGCAAAAGGCAAAGGGAAAAGGCAAATGGCAAAAGGCAAAAGGCAAAAGGCAAAAGACAAAAGGCAAATGGCAAAAGGCAAAAGGCAACACGCAAAAGGAAAAACGCATAAGGCAAAAGGCAAAATTAAAAAGGCAACAGGCAAAAGGCAAAAGGCAAAGGGCAAATGGCAAAAGGCAAAAGACAAAAGGCAAAAGGAAAAAGGCAAAATGCAAATGGCTAAATGCAAAAGGCAAAAGGAAAAAGGCAAAAGGCAAAATGCAAAAGGCAAAAGGCAAAAGGCAAAAGGAAAAAGGCAACATGAAAAAGGCAAAAGGCAAAAGGCAAAAGGCAAAAGGGAAAAGGCAAAAGGAAAGAGGCAAAAGGCAAAAGGCAAAAGGAAAAAGGAAAAAGGGAAAATGCAAAAGGCAAAAGGCACAAGGCATAAGGCAAAAGGCAAAAGGCAAAAGGCAAAAGGCAAAAGGCAAAAGGCAAAATGCAAAAGGCAAAAGGCAAAAGCAAAAAGGCAAAAAGCAAAAAGCAAAAGGCAAAAGTTAAAAGGCAAGAGGCAAAAGGCAAAGGGGAAAAGGCAAAAGGCAAAAGGAAAAAGGCAAAAGGCCAAAGGCAAAAGCCAAAAGGCAAAAGGAAAACGGCAAAAAGGCAAAAGGCATAATCTAAAATGCAAAAGGCAAAAGGCAAAAGGCAAAACGCAAAACGCAAAACGTAAAATGCAAAACGCAAAACGTAAAAGGCAAAAGGCAAAGCGCAAAAGGCAAAAGGAAAAAGGAAAAAGGCAAAAGGCAGAGGGAAAAGGAAAATGGCAAAAGGCAAAAGGCAAAAGGCAGAAGACAAAAGGCAAAAGGCAAAAGGCAAAAGGCAAAAGGGAACACGCAAAAAGAAAAACGTATAAGGCAAAAGGCAAAAAGAAAAAGGAAACAGGCAAAGGGCAAAAGGCAAATGGCTAAACGCAAAGGGCAAAAGGAAAAAGGCAAAAGGCGAAAGGCAAAAGGCAAAAGGCAAACGGCAAAAGGCAAAAGGCAAAAAGAAAAAGGTAAAAGGCAAAAGGCAAAAGGCAAAACGCAAAATGCAAAAGGCAAAAGGCAAAAGGGAACACGCAAAAAGAAAAACGTATAAGGCAAAAGGCAAAAAGAAAAAGGAAACAGGCAAAGGGCAAAAGGCAAATGGCTAAACGCAAAGGGCAAAAGGAAAAAGGCAAAAGGCGAAAGGCAAAAGGCAAAAGGCAAACGGCAAAAGGCAAAAGGCAAAAAGAAAAAGGTAAAAGGCAAAAGGCAAAAGGCAAAACGCAAAATGCAAAAGGCAAAAGGCAAAAGGGAACACGCAAAAAGAAAAACGTATAAGGCAAAAGGCAAAAAGAAAAAGGAAACAGGCAAAGGGCAAAAGGCAAATGGCTAAACGCAAAGGGCAAAAGGAAAAAGGCAAAAGGCGAAAGGCAAAAGGCAAAAGGCAAACGGCAAAAGGCAAAAGGCAAAAAGAAAAAGGTAAAAGGCAAAAGGCAAAAGGCAAAACGCAAAATGCAAAAGGCAAAAGGCAAAAGGGAACACGCAAAAAGAAAAACGTATAAGGCAAAAGGCAAAAAGAAAAAGGAAACAGGCAAAGGGCAAAAGGCAAATGGCTAAACGCAAAGGGCAAAAGGAAAAAGGCAAAAGGCGAAAGGCAAAAGGCAAAAGGCAAACGGCAAAAGGCAAAAGGCAAAAAGAAAAAGGTAAAAGGCAAAAGGCAAAAGGCAAAAGGGAAAAGGCAAAAGGCAAAAGGCAAAAGGCAAGAGGCAAGAGGCAAGAGGCAAGAGGCAAGAGGCAAGAGGCAAGAGGCAAGAGGCAAGAGGCAAGAGGCAAGAGGCAAGAGGCAAGAGGCAAGAGGCAAGAGGCAAGAGGCAAGAGGAAAGAGGCAAGAGACAAGAGGCAAGAGGCATGAGGCAAGAGGCAAGAGGCAAGAGGCAAAAGGCAAAAGGCAAAAGGCAAAAGGCAAAAGGCAAAATGCAAAAGGAAAAAGGCAAAAGGCAAAAGGCAAAAGGCAAAAGGAAAAAGGCAAAGGGCAAAAGGCGGTAGGCAAAATGAATAAGGAAAAAGGCAAACGGCAAAAGGGAAAATGGAAAAGGCAAACGGCAAAAGGGAAAATGCAAAAAGGCAAAAGGCAAAAGGCAAAAGGCAAAATGAATAAGGCAAAATGTAAAAGGCAAAAGGCAAAAGGAAGAATGAAAAATGCAAAAGGAAAAAGGCAAAATGCAAATGGCAAAAGGCAAAAGGCAAAAGGCAGAAGGCAGAAGTCAGAAGGCAGAAGGCAAAAGGCAAAAGGAAGAATGAAAAATGCAAAAGGAAAAAGGCAAAATGCAAATGGCAAAAGGCAAAAGGCAAAAGGCAGAAGGCAGAAGTCAGAAGGCAGAAGGCAAAAGGCAAAATGCAAAACATAAAATGCAAAAGGCAGAAGGCAAAAGGCAAAAGGAAAAAGCAAAATGCAAAAGGCAAAAGGCAAAAGGCAAAAGGCAAAACGCTATAGGCAAAACGTAAAAGGCAAAGGGAAAATGAAAAAGGCAAATGACAAATAGCAAAAGGCAAAGCGCAAAATGCAAAAGGCAAAAGGAAGAAGGCAAAAGGAAATAGGCAAAGGGAAAAGGCAAATGGCAAAAGGCAAAAGTCAAAAGGTAAAAGGCAAAAGACAAAAGACAAAAGGCATAAGGCAAAAGCTAAACACGCAAAAGGAAAAACACAAAAGGAAAAAGGCAAAAGGAAATAGGCAAAGGGAAAAGGCAAATGGCAAAAGGCAAAAGTCAAAAGGTAAAAGGCAAAAGACAAAAGACAAAAGGCATAAGGCAAAAGCTAAACACGCAAAAGGAAAAACACAAAAGGAAAAAGGCAAAATGAAAAACGCAAAAGGCAAAAGGCAAAAGGCACAAGCTAAAAGGCAAAAGAAACGGCAAAAGGCAAATGAAAAAAGGCAAAAGGCAAAAGGCAAGATGCAAAAGGCAAAAGGCAAAAGGCAAAAGGCAAAAGGCGAAAGGCAAAACGCAAAAGACAAAAGGAGAAAAGCAAAAGGCAAAAGGCAAAGCGCAAAATGCAAAAGGAAAAAGGAAAAAGGCAAAAGGCAAAGGGAAAAGGCAAATGGCAGTAGGAAAAAGGCAAAGGCAAAAGGCAAAAGGCAAAAGGCAAGATGCAAAAGGCAAAAGGCAAAAGGCAAAAGGCAAAAGGCGAAAGGCAAAACGCAAAAGACAAAAGGAGAAAAGCAAAAGGCAAAAGGCATAATGTAAAAGGCAAAAGGCAAAAGGCAAAGGCAAAACGCAAAACGCAAAACGCAAAAGGCAAAACGTAAAAGGCAAAAGGCAAACTGAAAAACGCAAGAGGCAAAAGGCAAAAGGCAAAGCGCAAAATGCAAAAGGAAAAAGGAAAAAGGCAAAAGGCAAAGGGAAAAGGCAAATGGCAGTAGGAAAAAGGCAAAGGCAAAAGGCAAAAGGCAAAGCGCAAAATGCAAAAGGAAAAAGGAAAAAGGCAAAAGGCAAAGGGAAAAGGCAAATGGCAGTAGGAAAAAGGCAAAGGCAAAAGGCAAAAGGCAAAGGCAAAAGGAAAAAGGCAAAAGGCAACACGCAAAAGGAAAAACGCATAAGGCAAAAGGGAAAATGAGAAACGCAAAATGAAACAGGCAAAATGAAAAGGGCAAAGGCAAAAGGCAAAAGGAAAGTGGCAAAAGGCAAAAGGCAAAGGGCAAATGGCAAAAGGCAAAAGGCACAAGGCAAAAGGCAAAATGGTAAAAGGGAAAAGGAAGAAGGGAAGAGGCAAAAGGCAAAAGGCAAAAGGAAAAAGGCAAAAGGCAAAAGGCAAAAGTTGAACAGCAAAAGGGCAAAGGCAAAAGGCAAATAACAAAGGGCTAAAGGCAAAATGCAAAAGGCAATAAGAAAAAGGCAAAAGGAGAAATGCACAAGATAAAAGACAAAAGGCAAAGGGCAATTAGCAGAAGGCACAAGGCAAAAGGCAAATGGAAATAGGCAAAATGCAAACGGTAAAAGGCAGAAGGCAAAAGGCAAAAGGCAAAATACAAAAGGCAAAAGGCAAAAGGCAAAAGGCAAAAAGAAAAAGGTAAAAGGCGATAGGGAAAGGGAAAAAGATGAAAGGTAAAATGCTAAAGGCAAAAGGCAGAAGGAAAAATGCAAAACGTTAAAGGCAAAAGGCAAAAGGGAAAAGGCAAAGGGAAAAACAAACAATGCAAAAGGCCGAAGGCAAAGGCAAAAGGCAAAAGGCATAAGGAAAAAATGCAACAGGCAAGAGGCAAAAGGAAAGAGGCAAAAGGCAAAAGGCAAAAGGCAAAAGGCAAGAGGAAAAGGGCAAAAGGCAAGAGAAAAAAGGGAAGGGGCAAAGGGAAAAAGGATAAAGGCAAAAGGCAAGAGGAAAAAGGCAAAAGGTAAAAGGCAAAAGGGAAACAGCAAAGGCCAAAAGGCAAAAGGCTAAAGGCAAAGGGTAAAAGGCAAAAGGAAAAAGGCAAATTACAAAAGGCAACAGGCAAAAGGCAAAACGCAAAAATGCAAAATGCAAAAGGCAAGAGGCAAAAGGCAAAAGGCAGAAGGCAAAAGACAAAATCAAAAAGGGAAAAGAAAAAGGGGAAAAGGCAAAAGGCAAAAGGCAAAACACAAAAGGCAAAAGGCAAAAGGCAAAAGGCAAAAGGCAAAAGGCAAAATGAAAAAGGCAAGAGGCAAAAGGAAAAAGGAAAAAGGCAAAAGGCGATAGGCGAAGGGCAAAGGGCGAAAGGCAAAAGGCGAAAAGCAATTGGCGAAAGGCAAAAGGAGAAATGGTAAAAGGGAAAATGTAAAAGAAAAAAGGCAAAGGGCAAAAGGCAAAAGGGAAAAGGAAAAGGGCAAAATGAAAACGGCAAAAGGAAAAAGGCAACAGTCAAACAGCAAAAGGCAAAAGGCAAAAGGCAAAAGACAAAGGGCAAAAGGCAAAAGGCAAAAGGCAAACAGGGAAAGGCAAAAGGCAAAAGGTAAAACGCAAAAGGTAAAAAGCAAAACGCAAAAGGCAATAGGCCAAAGGTAAAAGGCAAAAGGCATAAGGCAAAAGGCAAAAGGCAAACAGGGAAAGGCAAAAGGCAAAAGGTAAAACGCAAAAGGTAAAAAGCAAAACGCAAAAGGCAATAGGCCAAAGGTAAAAGGCAAAAGGCATAAGGCAAAAGGCAAAAGGGAAAAGGCAAAAGGAAAAAGGAAAAAGGCAAAAGGCAAGAGGCAAAAGGGAATGGGCAGCAGGCAAATTGCAAAAGGCAAAACGTAACAGGAGACCGGAAAATAGCAAAAGGCAAAAGGGAAAGGGCAAAGGCCAAACAACAAATGGCAAAAGGAAAAAGGGAAAAAGGCAAGAGGCAAAAGGTAAACTACAAAAGGCAAAACGCAAAAGGCAAAAAGCAAAAAGTGAAATGCAAAAGGCGAAATGCAAAAGGCAAAAGACAGAAGGAAAAAGGCAAAAGGCAAAGGGAAAAGGGAAAAAGGCAAAAGGCAAAAAGTAAAAGGCAAATGGAAAAAGGCCAAGGGCGAAACGCAAAATTGAAAAAGGCAAAACGCAAAAGGCAAAAGGCAAAGGGCGGAAGGCAAAAGGCAAAAGGCAAAAGGCAAAAGGAAAAAGGCAAAGTGAAAAAGGCAAAAGGCAAAAGGCTAAAGGCTAAAGGCAAAAGGCAAAAAGCAAGCAGAGTTGGGTAAATTTCAAAAGGCCAAAGGCAAAAGGTGAAAAGCAATCAGCAAAAGGCAAAAGGCAAAGGGAAAATGGCAAAAGGCAAAAGGCAAATGACAAAAGGCAAAAGGCAAAAGGCAAGAGGAAAAAGGCAAAGGTCAAAGGAAAAAGATAAAACATAGAAGGCAAAAGGAAAAAGGCAAAAGGCAGAACACAAAAGGTAAAAGGCAAGAGGCAAAAGGCAAAAGGCAAATGGCAAAAGGCAAAACGCAAAAGGCAAAAGGCAAAAGGAAAAAGGCAAAAGGCAAAAGGTAAAAGGCAAAAGGCAAAAGGCAAAATGAAAAAGGCTAAAGGCAAAGGACACAAGGCAAAAGACAAAAGGCAAAAGGCAAAGGGAAAGTGCAAAAGGCAAAAGGCAATAGGCAAAAGGCAAAAGGCAAAAGGCAGGAGGCAAAGGGCAAAAGGCTAGAGGCAAGAGTCAAAAGGCAAAAGGCAAACGGCAGAAGCCAAACCACAAAATGCAAAAGGCAAAAGGCAAACGGCAAAAGGAAAAAAGTAAGGCAAATAGCAAAAGAAAAAGGCAAAAGGCAAAAGGCAGGAGTCAACAGGAAAAAGGCTAAAGACGAAAGGCAAAAGGCAAAAGGCAAAAGGTACAACGGAAAATGCAAAATGCAAAAGGCAAAAGGCAAAAGGCAAAAGGGCAAAGGCATATGGAAAAAGGCGAAAGGCAAAAGGAAAAAGGCAAAAGGCAAAAGGCAAAAGGTAAACGGCAAAAGGCAAAAGGAAAAAGGCAAAAGGCAAGAGGTAAACAACAAAAGGAAATAGGCAAAATGGAAACGGTAAAAGGCAAAAGGAAAGAGGCAAAAGGCAAAAGGCAAAAGACAAAATGCAAAATGAAAAAGGCAGAAGGCAAAAGGCCAAAGGCAAGAGGCAAATGGAAAAGGGAAAAAGGCAAAAGGCAAAGGGCAAGACGCAAAAGGGAAGAGGCAAATGGAAAAAGGAAAAATGCAAAAGGCAAAAAGCGAGGGGCAAACGGGAAAAGGAAATAGGTAAGAGGCAAAAGGCAAAAGGCAAAAGGCAAAATGCAAAAGGCAGAAGGAAAGAGGCAAATGGATAAATTCAAACGTCAAAAGGCAAAAGGCAAAACGCAAGAGGCAGAAAAGAAACGCAAAAGGACAAAAGTAAAAGGCAAAAAGCAAAGGATAAAAGGCAAAAGGCCAAAGGAAAAATGCAAAAGGCAAGAGCCAAAAGGCAAAAGGCAAAAGGCAAGAGGCAAAAAGGAAAAAGGAAAAACGCAAAAGGCAAAAGGCAAAAAGCAAAGGATAAAAGGCAAAAGGCCAAAGGAAAAATGCAAAAGGCAAGAGCCAAAAGGCAAAAGGCAAAAGGCAAGAGGCAAAAAGGAAAAAGGAAAAACGCAAAAGGCAAAAGGCAAAAGGGAATAGGGAAAAGGCAAAAGGCAGAAGGCAAAAGGCAAAAGGAAAAAGGTTAAAGGCAAAAAGAAAAACGCTAAAAGCGAAAGGCAAAAGGCAAAAGGAAAAAGGCTAAAGGCAAAAGGCAAAAGGCAGAAGGCAAAAGGCAAAAGGAAAAAGGTTAAAGGCAAAAAGAAAAACGCTAAAAGCGAAAGGCAAAAGGCAAAAGGAAAAAGGCTAAAGGCAAAAGGCAAAAGGCAAAAGGCAAGAGACAAATGACAAAAGACAAAAATATAAAGGGAAAAGGAAAAGGGCAAAAGGCAAAAGGCAAAAGGCAAAAGTCAGAAGGCAAAAGCCAAGAGTCAAAAGGCAAAAGGCAAAAGGCAAAAGGCAAAAGGCACAAGGCAAAAGGCACAAGGCAAAATGCAAAAGGAGAAAGGAAAAAGGCAAAGGGCAAAAGGCAAAAGGCAAGAGGCAAGAGTCAAAAGGCAAAAGGCAAAAGGCAAAAGGCAAAACGCAAAAGGCATGAGGAAAAAGGCAAAAGGCAAGAGGGCAAAGGGAAAGGGCAGAAGGCCAAACGGCGAAAGGCAACAGGCAAAGGGCAAAAGGCAAAAGGCAAAAGGTAAATTACAAAAGGCAAAAGACAAAAGGCTAAAGGAAGAAAGCAAAAGGCAAAACACAAAAGGCAAAAGGCAGAAGGCAGAAGGAAAAAGGCAAAAGGCAAAAGGCAAAGGGAAAGGGGCAAAAGGCAAAAGGCAAAAGGCAAAAAGCAAACGGCAAACCGCAAAATTGAAAAGGCAAAATGCAAAAGCCAAAAGGCAAAGGGCGGAAGGAAAAAGACAAAAGGGGAAAGGCAAAAGGCAAAATGAAAAGGGCAAAAGGAAAAGGGCTAAAGGCTAAAGGCAAAAGGCAAGAGGCAAGCGGATATAGGCAAAAGTCAAAAGGCCAAAGGCAAAAGGCAAAAGGCAAGCGGCAAAAGGAAAAAGGCAAAGGGCAAAGGGCAAAAGGCAAAAGGCAAAAGACAAAAGGCAAAAGGCAAAAGGCAAAAGGCAAGAGGCAAAAGGCAAAGGTCAAAGGAAAAAGACAAAACATAAAAGGCAGAAGGAAAAAGGAAAAAGGCAAAAGGCAAAAGGCAAAAGGTAAAAGCCAAGAGGCCAAAGGCAAAAGGCCAACAGCAAAAGGCAAAAGGTAAAAGGCAAAACGAAAAAGGCAAAAGGCAAAAGGAAAAAGGCAAAAGGCAAAAGGAAAAAAGGCTAAAGGCAAAAGACACAAGGCAAAAGAAAAAAGGCAAAAGGCAAAGGGAAAGTGCAAAAGGCAAAAGGCAAAAGGCAAAAGGCAGGAGGCAAAGGGCAAAGGGCTAGAGGCAAGAGTCAAAAGGCAAAAGGCAAACTGCAAAAGCCAAAACACAAAAGGCAAAATGAAAAAGGCAAACATCAAAAGGAAACAATTAAGGCAAAAATCAAAAGAAAAAGGCAAAAGGCAAAAGGCAGGAGTCAACAGGCAAAAGGCTAAAGACAAAAGGCAAAAAGCAAAAGGCAAAAGGCAAAAGGCACAAGGCAAAATGCGAAATGCAAAAGGCAAAAGGAAAAAGGCAAAAGGCCAAAGGCATAAGGAAAAAGGCTAAAGGCTAAAGGCAAAAGGCAGAAGGCAAAAGACAAGAGACAAAAGGCAAAAGGGAAGTGGCAAACGGCAAAAAGAAATAGGCAAAAGGCAAAAGGCAAAAGGAAAAAGGAAAGAGGCAAAAGGCAAAAGGCAAAAGGCAAAAGGCAAAATGCAAAATGCAAAAGGCGAAAGGGCAAAGGCAAAAGGCAAGAGGCAAAAGGGCAAAAGGCAAAAGGCAAAAGGCAAAAGGACAAAGGACCAAGGAAAAAGGAAAAAGGCAAAAGGAAAAAGGCAAAACGCAAAAAGCAAAAGGCTAAAGGCGAAAGGCAAAAGGCAAAAAGAAAATAGATAAAGGCAAAAGGCAAAAGCCAAAAGGCAAGAGACAAATGGCAAAACACAAAAAGCAAAAGGCACAAGGCAGAGGGAAAAGGGCAAAAGGGAAAAGGGAAACGTCAAAAGGCATAGGACAAAGGGCAAAAGGCAAGAAGCATATGGCAAAAAGCAAAAGGCAATCGGCAAAAGGCAAAAGGCGAAAAACAAAAGCCAAAAGGAAAAAGGCAAAAGGCAAAAGGCAAAAGGGAAACCGCAAAAGGAAAACGCCAGAGGGAAAAGGAAAAAGGCAAAAGGCAACAGGAAAAATGAAAAAGGCAAAAGGCAAAAGGCAAAATGAAAAAGGCAAAAGGTACAGACAAAGGGCAAAAGGAGATAGGCAAAAGGTAAAAGGTAAAAGGCAAAAGGCAAAAGGCAACAGGAAAAATGAAAAAGGCAAAAGGCAAAAGGCAAAATGAAAAAGGCAAAAGGTACAGACAAAGGGCAAAAGGAGATAGGCAAAAGGTAAAAGGTAAAAGGCAAAAGGCAAAAGGCAAAAGGCAAAAGGCAAAAGGCAAAGGGCAAAAGGAAAAGGGCAAAAGGCAAAAGGCAAACGGCAAAAGGAGAAAGGCAAATGGCAAAAGGCGAAAGGCAAATAGCAAAGGGCAAAAGGAAAAGGGCAAAAGGCAAAAGGCAAACGGCAAAAGGAGAAAGGCAAATGGCAAAAGGCAAAAGGCAAAAGGCGAAAGGCAAAAGGCAAAAGGCAAAGGGCAAAAGGAAAAGGGCAAAAGGCAACAGGCAAACGGCAAAAGGCAAAAGGCAAATGGCAAAAGGCAAAAGGCAAAAGGCAAAAGGCAAAGGCCAAAATGCAATATGCAAATGACAAATGGCACAAGGTAAAAAGCTAAACACAAAAGGCAAAAGGCGAAAGGTAAAAGGCAAAAGGAAAAAGGGAAAAGGCAAAAGGCAAAAGGCAAATGGCAGAAGGCAAAGGGCAAAAGGCAAAAGGCAAAACGCAGAAGGCAAAAGGCAAAAGGCAAAAGGCAAGAGGCAAAAAGCAAAAGGCAAAATCCAAAAGGCAAAAGGCAAAATGAAAAAGGAAAAATGCAAAGCGCAAAAGGCAAAAGGAAAAAAGGCAAAGGCAAAGGGGAAAAGGCAAGAGAAGAACGCAAAAGGAAAGAGGCAAAAGGCGAAAGGCAAAATGCAAAATGCAACAGGCAAAATGCAAAAGGCATAAGGTAAAAGGTAAAAGGCAAAAGGAAACTGGAAAAAGGCAATAGGAAAGAGGCAAAAATCAAGAGGCAAAAGGCAAAAGGCAGACGGCAGAAGGCAAAGGGCAAAGGGCAAAGGCAAAAGGCAACAAGCAAAAGGCAAAAGCAAAAATTAAAAAGGCAAAAGGCAAAAGGTGATAGGCAAAAGGCAAAAGGCGAAAGGCAAAAGATAAAAGGCAATTGGAAAAAGCAAAAGGCAGAAGGCGAAGGGCAAAAGGAAAAAGGTATAAGGCAAAAGGCAACAGGAAAAACGCAAAAGGCAAAAGGAAAAATGCAAAAGGCAAAGAGAAAAAGGCAAAAGGCAAAACGCAAAAGGCGATAGGCAAAGGGCAAAAGGTGAAAGGCAAAAGGCAAAAGGCAAAAGGCAAAACACAAAATGCAAAACGCAGAAGGCAAAGGCAAATAGCAAAAGGCAAAAGGGAGAAGGCAATAGGCAACAGGCAAAAGGCAAGATGCAAAAGGCAAAAGGCAAAACGTACAAGGCAAAAGGCAAAGGGCAAAAGGCAAAAGGCAAAAGGCAAAAGGAAAAAGGCAAAAGGAAAAAGGCAAAAGGCAAAAGGCAAGAGGAAAAAGGCAAAAGGCAAGCGGCAAAAGGGAAAGGGCAAAAGGGAAAAGGGAAAAGGAAAAAGGCAAGAGGAAAAAGGCAAAAGGCAAAATACAAAAGGGAAAGGGCAAAGGCCAAAAGGCAAAAGGCAAAGAGAAAAAGGCAAAAGGAAAAAAGCAAATTACAAAAGGCAAAAGGCAAAAGGCAAAATGCGAAAGACAAAAGGCAAAAGACAAAGGGAAAAAGGCAGAAGGCAAAAGGCAAAAAGCAAAAGGCAAAAGGAAAAGGGCAAAAGGCAAAAGGCAAAGGGCAACAGGCAAAAGGCAAAAGGCAAAGGACAGAAGGCAAAATCGAAAAGGCAAAATGGAAAAGGCAAAAGGCAAAGGGCAAAAGGCAAAAGGTAAAAGGCAAAAGGCAAAAAGAAAAATGAAAAAGGCAAAAGGCAAAAGGCAAAAGGCAAAAGGCGATAGGCAAGAGTCAAAAGGCAAAAGGCAAAAGGCAAAAGGCAATGGGCTAAAGGCAAAAGGCAAAGGGCAAAAGGCAAAAGGCAAAAGGCAAAAGGCGATAGGCAAGAGTCAAAAGGCAAAAGGCAAAAGGCAAAAGGCAATGGGCTAAAGGCAAAAGGCAAAGGGCAAAGGGCAGGAGGAAAAAGGCAAAAGGAAAAAGGCAAAAAGAGTAAGGCAAAAGGCAAAAGGCAAAAGGCAGCAGGCAAAAGGCAAAAGGAAAATGATAAAAGGCAAAAGGCGAAGGGGAAATAGCAAAAGGCAACAGGCAGAAGGAAAACGGCAAAAAGCAAAAGGATGGTTTGGTTTTTGCCTTTTTCCTTTTTCCTTTTGCCGTTTGCCTTTTGCCTTTTCAATTTTTCCTCTTGCCTTCTGCCTGTTGCCTTTTTCTATTTCCCCTTTGCCTTTTGCCTTTTACCATTTTCCTTTTGCGTTTTGCCTTTTTCCTTTTGCCTTTTTCCTCTTGCCTTTTGCCCATTGCCTTTTGCCCTTTGCCTTTTGCCGTTTGCCCTTTGCCTTTCGCCTTTTGCCTTTTGCGTTTTGCCTTTTTCCTTTTGCCTTTTTCCTCTTGCCTTTTGCCCATTGCCTTTTGCCCTTTGCCTTTTGCCGTTTGCCCTTTGCCTTTCGCCTTTTGCCTTTTGCCTTTTTCCTTTTTCCTCTTGCCTTTTGCCTCTTGCCTATTGCCTTTTGCATTTTGCATTTTGCGTTTTGTCTTTTCCCTTTTGCCTTCTGCATTTTGCCTTTTGCCTTTTGCCTTTTTCCTTTCGCCTTTTGCCTTTTGCCATTTGCCTTTCGCCTTTTGCCTTTCACCTTTTTCCCTTTGCCTATTGCCTTTTGCCTTTTGCCTTTTGCCTTTTGCCTTTTCCCTTTTTCCTTTTGCCTTTTGCCTTTTGCCGTTTGCCTTTTTCCTCTTGCCTTTTGCCTTTCGCCTTCTTTCTGTTGCCTTTTGCCTTTTGCCTTTTTCCTTTTGCCTTTTGTGTTTTTTCATTTGCCTTCTGCCTTTTGCCTTTTGCCTTCTGCATTTTGCCTTTTGCCTTTTGTCGTCTGCCTTTTGCCTTTTGCCAATTACCTTTTGCCTTTTTCCTTTTGCGTTTTGCATTCTGCATTTTGCCCTTTGCCTTTTGCCTTTTGCGCTATGCCTTTTGGCTTTTGCCTTTTGCTCTTTGCCTTTTGCCTTTTCCTTTTACCGTTTGCCTTTCGCCTTTTTCCTTTTGCCTTTTGCCTTCTGCCTTTTGCCTTTTGCCCTTTGCCCTTTGCCTTTTGCCTTTTGCCTTTTGCCTTTTTCCTCTTGCCTTTTGCCTTTTGCCATTTTCCTCTTGCCTTTTTCCTTTTGCCCTTGCCCTTTTCCTCTAGCCTTTTGCCTTTTGCCTTTTGCCTTTTGCCTTTTGCCCTTCGCCTTTTCCCTTGTGCATTTTGCCTTCTGCCTTTTTCCTTTTTCCTTTTGCCTCTTGCCTATTGCCTTTTGCCAATTACCTTTTGCCTTTTGCCTTTTGCCTTCTGCCTTTTGCCTTTTGCCTTTTGCCTTTTGCCTTTTGGCATTTGCCTTTTGCATTTTGCCTTTTGCCTTTTGCCTTTTGCGTTTTGCGTTTTTCCTTTTGCCTTTAGCCTTTTGCCTTAGGCCTTTTATGTTTTGTCATTTGCCTTTTGCCTTTTACCGTTTGAATTTTGCCTTTTGCCTTTTTGCCTTTTGCCTTTTTCCTATTCCCTTTTTCCTTTTCCTTTTGCCTTTCGGATTTTGGCTTTTGCCTTTTTCCTTTTGCCTTTTGCCTTTTGCCTTTTGCCTTCTGTCTTTTGCCTTTTGCCTTTTGCCTCTTGCCTTTTGCCTTTTGCTTTTTGCTTTTTGCCTTTTGCCTGTTGCCTTTTTCCTTTTGCATTTTGCCCTTTGCCTTTCGACTTTTGCCCTTTGCACGTTTCCATTTGCCTTTTGCCTTTTGCATTTCGACTTTTGCCTTTTTCCTTTTGCATTTTGCCCTTTGCCTTTCGACTTTTGCCCTTTGCACGTTTCCATTTGCCTTTTGCCTTTTGCATTTCGACTTTTGCCTTTTTCCTTTTTGCTTTTTGCATTTTGCCTTTTCGTTTTGCCTTTTTCATTTTGCCTTTTTCCTTGTGCCCTTTTCCTTTTCCTTTTCCTTTTGCCTTTTGCCTTTTGCCTTTTGCCATTTTCCTTTATCCTTTTGCCATTTGCCTTTTGCCTTTTGCTTTTTGCTTTTTTCCTTTTCGTTTTGCCTTTTTCATTTTGCCTTTTTCCTTGTGCCCTTTTCCTTTTCCTTTTCCTTTTGCCTTTTGCCTTTTGCCTTTTGCCATTTTCCTTTATCCTTTTGCCATTTGCCTTTTGCCTTTTGCCTTCTGTTTTTTGCTGTTTTCCTTTTGCCTTGTGCCTTTTGCCTTTTGCCTTTTGCATTTTGCCTTTTGCCTTTTGCCTTTCTCCCTTTGCCGTTTGCCGTTTGCCTTTTGCCTTTTGCCTTTTGCCCATTGCCTTTTCCTTTTGCCTTTTGACTTTTGCCTTTTGCCTTTTGTCTTTTGCCTTTTGCCTTTTGCCTTTTTCATTTTGCCTTGTGCCTTTTTCATATTGCCTTTTGCCTTTTCCATTTTGCCTTTTGCCTTTTGCCTTTTGCCGTTTGCCCCTTACCTTTTTCCCTTTGCCATTTGCCTCTTTGCCTTTTGCCCTTTGCCTTTTGCCTTTTGCCTTTTACCTTTTGCCCTAGGCCTTATGCCTTTTGCGCTTTGTCCTTTGCCTTTTTCCTTTGGCATTTTGGCTTTTGCCTCTTGCCCTTTGCCTTTTGCCTTTTGCCTTTTGCGTTTTGCCTTTTTCCTTTTTGGCTTTTTTCCTTTTGCCTTTTACCTTCTTCCTTTTCCTTTTGCCTTTTGGATTTTGCCTTTTGCCTTTTGCCGTAATCCTTTTGCCTTTTGCCTTTTTCCATTTGCCTTTTGCCTTCGTAATTGCCTCTTGCCTTCTGCCACTTGCCTTTTGCCTTTTCCCTTTGCCTTTTACCTTTTGCCTTTTGCCTTATGCCTTTTGCCTTTTGCAATTGATCACTTGCCTTTTGCCTTTTGCCTTTTTCCTTTTGTCTTTTGCCTTTTGGCTGTTGCCCTTTGCCTTTTGCCTTCTGCCTTTTGCCTTTTGCCTTTTTGCCTTTTGCCTTTTGCCCTTTCCCCTTTGCCATTTGCCTTTTGCCTTTTGCCTTTTGTCTTTTGCCTTTTGCCTTTTGCCTTCTGCCTTTTACCTTTTGAAATTTTACCTTTTACATTTTGCCTTTTGCCTTTTCCCTTTTACCTTTTACTTTTTGCTTTTGCCTTTTGCCTTTTGCCCTTTCCCCTTTGCCTTTTGCCTTTTGCCTTTCGCCTTTTGCCTGTTTCCTTTTGCCTTTTGCCTTTTACTTTTTGCACATTTCCTTTTGCCATTTGGGTTTTGTCATTTGCTTTTTGCCTTTTTCCTTTTGCCTTGTGCCTTTTGCCTTTTGCCTTTTGCCGTAATCCTTTTGCCTTTTGCCTTTTTCTTTTTGCACATTTCCTTTTGCCATTTGGGTTTTGTCATTTGCTTTTTGCCTTTTTCCTTTTGCCTTGTGCCTTTTGCCTTTTGCCTTTTGCCGTAATCCTTTTGCCTTTTGCCTTTTTCTTTTTGCACATTTCCTTTTGCCATTTGGGTTTTGTCATTTGCTTTTTGCCTTTTTCCTTTTGCCTTGTGCCTTTTGCCTTTTGCCTTTTGCCGTAATCCTTTTGCCTTTTGCCTTTTTCTTTTTGCACATTTCCTTTTGCCATTTGGGTTTTGTCATTTGCTTTTTGCCTTTTTCCTTTTGCCTTGTGCCTTTTGCCTTTTGCCTTTTGCCGTAATCCTTTTGCCTTTTGCCTTTTTCTTTTTGCACATTTCCTTTTGCCATTTGGGTTTTGTCATTTGCTTTTTGCCTTTTTCCTTTTGCCTTGTGCCTTTTGCCTTTTGCCTTTTGCCGTAATCCTTTTGCCTTTTGCCTTTTTCTTTTTGCACATTTCCTTTTGCCATTTGGGTTTTGTCATTTGCTTTTTGCCTTTTTCCTTTTGCCTTGTGCCTTTTGCCTTTTGCCTTTTGCCGTAATCCTTTTGCCTTTTGCCTTTTTCTTTTTGCACATTTCCTTTTGCCATTTGGGTTTTGTCATTTGCTTTTTGCCTTTTTCCTTTTGCCTTGTGCCTTTTGCCTTTTGCCTTTTGCCGTAATCCTTTTGCCTTTTGCCTTTTTCTTTTTGCACATTTCCTTTTGCCATTTGGGTTTTGTCATTTGCTTTTTGCCTTTTTCCTTTTGCCTTGTGCCTTTTGCCTTTTGCCTTTTGCCGTAATCCTTTTGCCTTTTGCCTTTTTCTTTTTGCACATTTCCTTTTGCCATTTGGGTTTTGTCATTTGCTTTTTGCCTTTTTCCTTTTGCCTTGTGCCTTTTGCCTTTTGCCTTTTGCCGTAATCCTTTTGCCTTTTGCCTTTTTCTTTTTGCACATTTCCTTTTGCCATTTGGGTTTTGTCATTTGCTTTTTGCCTTTTTCCTTTTGCCTTGTGCCTTTTGCCTTTTGCCTTTTGCCGTAATCCTTTTGCCTTTTGCCTTTTTCTTTTTGCACATTTCCTTTTGCCATTTGGGTTTTGTCATTTGCTTTTTGCCTTTTTCCTTTTGCCTTGTGCCTTTTGCCTTTTGCCTTTTGCCGTAATCCTTTTGCCTTTTGCCTTTTTCCTTTTTCCTTTTTCCCTTTGCCTTTTGCCTTTTGCCCTTTGCCTTTTGCCTTCGCCTTTTGCCTTTTTCCTTTTGCCTTTCGCCTCTTGCCGTTTGCCTCTTGCATATTGCCTTTTGCCTTCGGCCTTTTACCTTTTGAAATTTTACCTTTTACATTTTGCCTTTTGCCTTTTTCCTTTTTGCCTTTTGCCTTTTGCCTTTTACATTTTGCCTTTTGCCTTTTCCCTTTTGCCTCTTGCCTTTTTCCTTTTGCCTTTTGCCGTTTGCCTTTTGCCTTTTGCAATTTTTATTTTGCCTTTTGCCTTTTGCCTTTTGCCTTGTGCCTTTTGCCTTTTGCCTTTTGCCTCTTGCCTTTTGCCTTTTGCCTTTTGCCTTTTGCCTTTTGCCTTTTCCCTTTTACCTTTTACTTTTTGCTTTTGCCTTTTGCCTTTTGCCCTTTGTCCTTTGCCTTTTGCCTTTTGCAATTTGACTTTTGCCTTTTGCCTTTTGTCGTCTTCATTTTGCCTTTTTCCTTCTTCCTTTTGCCTTTTGTCTTTTGCCTTTTGGCCTTTTGCCTTTTCCCTTATCCCTTTTGCATCTTGCCCTTTGCCTTTTGCCTTTTGCCTTTTTCCTTTTGCCTTTTGCCCTTTGCCTTTTGTCTTTGCCTTTTGCCTTTTACCTTTTGCCTTTTGCCTCTTGCCTTTTGCCTTTTGCATTTTGAAATTTGCCTTTTGCCTTTTGCCTTTTGCCTTTTTGCATTTGCCTTTTGCTTTTTGCCTTTTGCCTTTTGCATTTTTCCTTTCGCCTTTTGCCTTTTGCCTTTTACCATTTGCCTTTTTCGTTTTGCCTTTTGCCTTTTGCCTTTTGCCCTTTTCATTTTGCCTTTTGCCTTTTGCCTCTTGCCTTTTACCTTTTGCCTTTTTCCTTTTGCCTTTTGCCTTTTGCCTTCTTCATTTTGGCCTTTGCCTTTTGCCTTTTTCCTTTTCACTTTTGCCTTTTGCCTTTTGCCTTTTGCCTCTTTCCTTTTGCCTTTTGCCTTTTGTCTTTTTCCTTTTACCTTTTGCCTTTTGCTTTTTTTTCATTCGCCTTTTGCCTTTTGTTTTTTGCCTTTTGCCTTTTCCGTGTTGTCTTTTGCCTTTTGCCTTTTGTCTTTTTCATTTTGCCTTTTGCATTTTGCGTTTTTCATTTTGCGTGTTGCCTTTTCCCTTTTGCCTTTTGCCCTTTGTCTTTTGCCTTTTCCCTTTTGCCTTTAGACTTTTGCCTTTGGCCTTTTATCTTTTACATTTTGCCTTATTTCCTTTTGCCTTCTGCCTTCTGGCCTTTTGCCTTTTGCCTTTTGCCTTTTGCCCTTTTCCCTTCTTCCTTTTACCTTTTGCCTTTTGCCTGTTGTTTTTCCTTTTGCCTTTTGCATTTTGCCTTTTGCCTGTTGCCTGTTGCCTTTTTCCTTTTGCCTTTTTCCTTTTGCCTTTTGCCTTCTTCATTTTGCATTTTGCTTTTTTCCTTTTGCCTTTTGCCTCTTCCCTTTTGCCTTTTGCCTTTTGCCTTTTTGATTTTGCCTTTTGCCTTTTTCCTTTTGCCTTTTGCTTTTCGCCTTTTGCCTTTTTCATTCTGCCTTTTGCCTTTTGCCTTTTGCCTTTTGCCTTTTGTCTTTGCCATCTTCATTTTGCCTTTTGCCTTCTGCAGTTTGCCTTTTTCCCTTTTCCTTTTTTCATTTTACCTTTTGCCTTTTGCCTTATGCCTTTTGCATTGTGCGTTTTTTGTTTTGCGTTTTGCCTTTTGCCTTTTGTCTTCTGCCTTTTGCCGTTTGCCTGTTGCCTTTTGCCTGTTGCCTTTTGCCTTTTTTGTGTTGCGTGTTGCCTTTTGCCTTTTGCCTTTTTCATTTTGCCTTTTGCCTTTTCCGTTTTTCATTTTGCGTGTTGCCTTTTGCATTCTGCATTTGGCCTTTTGCCTTTTTCCTTTTGCCTTTTACCTTTTGCCTTTTGCCTTTTGCATTTTGCCCTTTGCCTTTTACCTTTTTCCTTTTGCCTTTTTCATTTTGCCTTTCGCCTTCTGCCTTCTGCCTTTTTCCTTCGCCTTTTGCCTTTTGCCTTTTGTCTTATTCCTTTTGCCTTTTGCATTTTTTCATTTGCCTTTTGCCTTTTGCCTTTTGCCTTTTGCCTTTTGCCTTTTGCCTTTTGCATTTTGTCTTTTGCCTTTTCCCTTTTGCCTTCTGCATTTTGCCTTTTGCTTTCTTCATTTTGCCTTTTCCCTTTTGCCTTTTGCCTTTTTTTTTTTTCCTTTTTCCTTTTGCCTTCTGCATTTTGCCTTTTGCTTTCTTCATTTTGCCTTTTCCCTTTTGCCTTTTGCCTTTTTTTTTTTTCCTTTTGCCTTTGGCCTTTTGCCTTTTGCCTTTTACCTTTTGGCTTTTTAATTTTGCCCTTTTCCCTTTTCCTTTTCGCTTTTGCCTTTTGCGTTTTTCCTTTTTCGTTTTCCCTTATGCCTTCTGCCTTTTGCCTTTTGCCATTTGCCTTTTGGCTTTTGCCTTTTGCATTTTTCCCTTTGCCTTTTTGCCTTTTGCCTTTTTCCTTTTGTGTTTTACCCTTTGCCTTTTGCCTTTTTGCCTTTTTCATTTTGCCTTTTGCCTTTTGCATTTTTCCATTTGCGTGTTGCCTTTTGACTTTTGCACTTTGCCTTTTGTCTTTTGCCTTTTGCCTTTCACCTTTTGCCTTTTGCCATTTGCCTTTTCCCTTTGCCTTTTGCATTTTGCCTTTTTCCTTTTGCCTTTTGCCTTTTGCCCTTTGCCTTTTGCCTTTTTACGTTTTTCCTTTTGCTTTTCTCCTTTTGCCTTTTGCCTTTTGCCATTTGCCTTTTGCATTTTGCCCTTTCTGTTTGCCTTTTGCCTTTTGCCCTTTGCATTTTACATTTTACATTTTGCCTTTTGCCTTTTGCCTTTTGCCTTTTGCCTTTTGTCTTTTGCCTTTTGCCTTTTGCCTTTT
>SZWC01020280.1:33676-50037 GCA_023375785.1 Penium margaritaceum
CTTTTGCCTTTTGCCTTTTGCCTTTTGCCTCTTGCCTTTTGCCTTTTGCCTTTTGCCTTTTTCCTTTTGCCTTTTGCCTTTTGCCTTTTGCCTTTTGCCCTTTGCCTTTTTCCTTTTGCCTTTTTTATTTTGCCTTTTTTGTTTTACGTTTTTCTTTTGCGTTTTGCGTTTTGCGTTTTGCCTTTTGCCTTTTGCCTCTTGCATTTTGCCTTTTGCCTTTCGCATTTCATATTTTGCATTTTTCCTTTTGCCTTTTTCCTTTTGCCTTTTGCCTTTTGCCTTTTGCCTTTTGCATTTTGCATTTTGCATTTAGCCTTTTACCTTTTGCCTTTTTCCTTTTGCCTTTTTCCTTTTTGCCTTTTGCCTTTTGCCTTTTGCATTTTGCCTTTTGCCTTTTGCCTTTTTCCTTTTGCCTTTTGCCTTTTGCCTTTTGCCTTTTGCATTTTGCATTTTGCATTTAGCCTTTTACCTTTTGCCTTTTTCCTTTTGCCTTTTTCCTTTTTGCCTTTTGCCTTTTGCCTTTTGCATTTTTCATTTTGCCTTTTGCATTTTGCCTTTTGCCTTTTGCCTTTTTCTTTTTGCCTTTTGCCGTTTGCCTTTTGCCTTTTGCAATTTTTATTTTGCCTTTTGCCTTTTGCCTTTTGCCTTTTTCATTTTGCCTTTTGCCTTTTGCCTTTTTCCTTTTTCTGTTTGACTTTTGCCTTTTGCGTTTTGTGTTCTGCGTTTTGCGTCTTGCGTTTTGCCTTTTGCCTTTTGCCTTTTCCCTTTTACATTTTACTTTTTGCCTTTTGCCTTTCCCCTTTTGCCCTTTGTCCTTTGCCTTTTGCCTTTTGCCATTTGACTTTTGCCTTTTGCCTTTTGTCTTTTTCATTTTTCCTTTTTCCTTCTTCCTTTTGCCTTTTGCCTTTTGCCTTCTGGCCTTATGCCTTTTCCCTTATCCCTTTTGCATTTTGCCCTTTGCCTTTTGCCTTTTGCCCTTTTGCTCTTGCCTTTTGCCTTTTGCCTTTTGCCTTTTGCCTTTTTCATTTTGCCTTTTGCCTTTTTCCTTTTGCCTTTTTCCCTTTGCCCTTTCAGTTTTGCCTTTTGCATCTTGCCTTTGCCTTTTGCCTTTTGCCTTTTGCCTCTTTCCTTTTGCCTTTTGCCTTTTGCCTTTTTCATTTTGCCTTTTGCCTTTTTCCTTTTGCCTTTTTCCCTTTGCCCTTTCAGTTTTGCCTTTTGCATCTTGCCTTTGCCTTTTGCCTTTTGCCTTTTGCCTCGTACCTTTTGCCTATTTCATTTTATCTATTGCCTATTGCCTTTTTCTCTTTTCCTTTTTCATTTTGCCTTTTGCCTTTTGCCTCTTGTCTGTTTCCTTTTGCCCTTTTCCTTTTGTCTTTGCCTTTTGCCTTTTGCCTTTTGCCTTTTTGCCTTTTGCCTTTTTCCTATTCCCTTTTTCCTTTTCCTTTTGCCTTTCAGATTTTGGCTTTTGCCCTTTTCCTTTTCCCTTTTGCCTTTTGCCTTTTGCCTTCTGTCTTTTGCCTTTTGCCTTCTGTCTTTTGCCTTTTGACTTTTGCCTCTTGCCTTTTGCCTTTTGCTTTTTGCCCTTTGCCTTTTTCCTGTTGCCTTTTTCCTTTTGCATTTTGCCTTTTGCATTTCGACGTTTGCCCTTTGCATGTTTCCAGTTGCCTTTTGCCTTTTGCTTTTTGCCCTTTGCCTTTTTCCTGTTGCCTTTTTCCTTTTGCATTTTGCCTTTTGCATTTCGACGTTTGCCCTTTGCATGTTTCCAGTTGCCTTTTGCCTTTTGCCTTTTGTCTTTTGTCTTTTGCATTTCGACTTTTGCCTTTTTCCTTTTTGCTTTTTGCATTTTGCCTTTTCGTTTTGCCTTTTACATTTTTCCTTTTTCCTTGTGCCCTTTTCCTTTTCTTTTTCTTATTGCCTTTTGCCTTTTGCCTTTCGCCATTTTCCTTTATCCTTTTTCCATTTGCCTTTTGCCTTTTGCCTTCTGTTTTTTGCTGTTTTCCTTTTGCCTTTTGCCTTTTGCCTTTTGCCTTTTGCATTTTGCCTTTTGCCTTTTGCCTTTCTCCCTTTGCCCTTTTCCTATTGCCTTTTGCCTTTTGCCTTTTGCCTTTGCCTTTTGCCTTTTGACTTTTGCCTTTTGCCTTTTGTCTTTTGCCTTTTGCCTTTTGCCTTTTTCATTTTGCCTTGTGCCTTTTTCATTTTGCCTTTTGCCTTTTCCATTTCGCCTTTTGCCTTTGCCTTTTGCCTTTTGCTTTTTGCGCTTTGCCTTTTTCGTTTTTGCCTTTTGCCTTTTGCCGTTTGCCCTTTGCCTTTTTCCTTTTGCCTTTAGCCTTTCACCTTTTGCCTGTTTCCTTTTGCATTTTTCCTTTTGCCTTTCGCCTTTTGCCCTTTTCCTTTTGCCTTTGCCTTTGGCCTTTAGCGTTTTGCCTTTTGCCTTTTGTCTCTTGCCTTTTGCCTCTTGCCTTTTTCTCTTTGCCTTTTGCCTTTTGCCTTTTGCATTTTACATTTTTCCTTTTGCCTTTTGCCTTTTGTCTTTTGCCTTTTGGTTTTTGCCTTTTGCCTTTTGCCTTTTGCCTCTTGCCTTTTTCTCTTTGCCTTTTGCCTTTTGCCTTTTGCATTTTACATTTTTCCTTTTGCCTTTTGCCTTTTGTCTTTTGCCTTTTGGTTTTTGCCTTTTGCCTTTTGCCTATTGCATTTTTCCCTTTGCCTTTTGCCTTTTGCCTTTTTCATTTTGCCTTTTTCCTTCTACCTTTTGCCTTTTGCCTTTTTCATTTTGCCTTTTGCCTTTTGCCCTTTTCCTTTTTCATTTTTCCCTTTTTCTTTTACCTTTTGCCTTTTTCCTTTTGCCTTTTGCCTGTTTCCTTTTTCCCTTTGCCTTTTGCCTTTTTCCTTTTGCCTTTTGCCTTTTGCCTTTTTCATTTTGCCTTTTGCCTTTTGCCCTTTTCCTTTTTCATTTTTCCCTTTTTCTTTTACCTTTTGCCTTTTTCCTTTTGCCTTTTGCCTGTTTCCTTTTTCCCTTTGCCTTTTGCCTTTTGCCCTTTGCCTTTTGCCTTCGCCTTTTGCCCTTTTCCTTTTGCCTTTCGCCTCTTGCCGTTTGCCTCTTGCATATTGCCTTTTGCCTTTTGCCTTTTACCTTTTGAAACTTTACATTCTACATTTTGCCTTTTGCCTTTTTCCTTTTTGCCTTTTGCCGTTTGCCCTTTACCTTTTTCCTTTTGCCATTTGCCTCTTTGCCTTTTGCCCTTCGCATTTTGCCTTTTGCCTCTTGCCCTTTGCCTTTTGCCTTTTGCTTTTTGCGTTTTGCCTTTTTCGTTTTTGCCTTTTGCCTTTTGCCTTTTGCCTTCTTCCTTTTCCTTTTGCCTTTTGGCTTTTTCCTTTTGCCTTTTGCCGTAATCCTTTTGCCTTTTGCATTTTGCCTTTTGCCTTCTGTAATTGCCTCTTGCCTTCTGCCACTTGCCTTTTGCTTTTTTCCCTTTGCCTTTTGCTTTTTGCCTTTTGCCTTATGCCTTTTGCCTTTTGCGTTTGATCACTTGCCTTTTGCCTTTTGCCTTTTTCCTTTTGTCTTTTGCCTTTTGGCTGTTGCCCTTTGCCTTTTGCCTTTTGCCTTTTGCCTTTTGCCTTTTGCCTTTTGGCCTTTTGCCTTTTGCCCTTTCCCCTTTGCCATTTTCCTTTTGCCTTTTGCCTTTTGCCTTTTGTCTTTTGCCTTTTGTCTTTTGCTATTTGCCTTTTGCCTTTTGCCTTTTGTCTTTTTGCTTTTTGCATTTTGCCTTTCGCGTTTTGCCTTTTACCGTTTTCGTTTAGCCTTGTGCCTTTTGCCTTTTGCCTTTTCCTTCTGCCTTTTTCCTTTTGCCTTTTGCCTTTTTCCTTTTTCCTTTTGCCTTTTGCCTTTTGCCTTCTGTTTTTTGCCATTCGTCTTTTGCCTTTTGCCTTTTGCCTTTTGCCTTTTACTTTTTGCACACTTCCTTTTGCCTTTTGGGTTTTTTCATTTGCGTTTTTCCTTTTGCCTTTAACCTTTTTCCTTATGCCTTTTGCCTTTTGCCTTTTGCCTTCGCCTTTTGCCCTTTTCCTTTTGCCTTTCGCCTCTTGCCGTTTGCCTCTTGCATATTGCCTTTTGCCTTTTGCCTTTTACCTTTTGAAACTTTACATTCTACATTTTGCCTTTTGCCTTTTTCCTTTTTGCCTTTTGCCTTTTGCCTTTTGCATTTTGCCTTTCGCCTTTTGCCTCTTGCCTTTTTCCTTTTGCCTTTTGCCGTTTCTCTTTTGCCTTTTACTTTTTGCTTTTGCCTTTTGCCTTTTGCCCTTTGTCCTTTGCCTTTTGCCTTTTGCCATTTGACTTTTGCCTTTTGCCTTTTGTCGTCATCTTTTTGCACACTTCCTTTTGCCTTTTGGGTTTTTTCATTTGCGTTTTTCCTTTTGCCTTTAACCTTTTTCCTTATGCCTTTTGCCTTTTGCCTTTTGCCTTTTTCCCTTCACATTTTGCCTTTTGCCTTTTGCCTTTTTCATTTTGCCTTTTTCCTCTTGCCTTTTTCCTTTTGCTTTTTGCCCTTTGCCTTTTTGCCTTTTCCGTTTGCCTTTTGTATTTTATCATTTGCATTTTGCCTTTTGCCTTTTGCATTTTGCCTTTTTCATTTTGCCTTTTCACTTTTGCCTTTTGCCTTTTTCCTTTTTCCTTTTGCCTTTTGCCTTTTGCCTTTTGCCCTTTGCCTTTTTCCTTTTGCCTTTTGCCTTTTGCCTTTTGCCTTTTGCCTTTTGCATTTTACAATTTTCATTTTGCCTTCTTCCTTTTGCCTTTTGCCTTTTTCCCTTTGCCTTTTTATTTTCGCCTTTTGCCTTTTGCCTTTTGCCTTTTACCTTTTGCCTTTTGTATTTTGCCTTTTGCCTTTTGAATTTTGCCTTTTTCCTTTTGCCTTTTTCCTTCTGCCTTTTGCCTTTTGCCCTTTCAATTTTGCCTTTTCCCTCTTGCCTCTTGCCTTTTGCCTTTTGCCTTTTGCCCTTTGCCTTTTGTCTGTTGCCATTTTCATTTTGCATTTTGCCTTTTTCCTTTTACCTTTTTCCTTTTTCCTTTTGCCTTTTTCCTTTTGCCTTTAGCCTTTCACCTTTTGCCTGTTTCCTTTTGCATTTTTCCTTTTGCCTTTCGCCTTTTGCCCTTTTCCTTTTGCCTTTGCCTTTGGCCTTTAGCGTTTTGCCTTTTGCCTTTTGCCTCTTGCCTTTTTCCTTTTGCCTTTTGCCGTTTCTCTTTTGCCTTTTACTTTTTGCTTTTGCCTTTTGCCTTTTGCCCTTTGTCCTTTGCCTTTTGCCTTTTGCCATTTGACTTTTGCCTTTTGCCTTTTGTCGTCATCATTTTGCCTTGTTCCTTCTTCCTTTTGCCTTTTGCCTTTTGCCTTTTTGCCTTTTGCCTTTTCCCTTATCCCTTTTGCATCTTGCCCTTTGCCTTTTGCCTTTTTCATTTTGCCTTTTGCCCTTTGCCTTTTGTCTATGCCTTTTGTCTTTTGCCTTTTGCCTCTTGCCTTTTGCCTTTCGCATTTTAAAATTTGCCTTTTGCCTTTTGCTTTTTGCCTTTTTCCATTTGCCTTTTGCTTTTTGCCTTTTGCCTTTTGCCTTTTGCATTTTTTCTTTCGCCTTTTGCCTTGTGCCTTTTGCATTTTGCCTTTTTCGTTTTGCCTTTTGCCTTTTGCCTTTTCCCTTTTGCCTTTTTCATTTTGCCTTTTGCCTTTTGCCTCTTGCCTTTTACCTTTTGCCTTTTTGCTTTTGCCTTTTGCCTTTTGCCTTCTTCATTTTGGCCTTTGCCTTATGCCTTTTGCCTTTTCACTTTTGCCTTTTGCCTTTTGCTTTTTGCCTTTTGCCTCTTTCCTTTTGCCTTTTGCCTTTTGTCTTTTGCCTTTTTTCTTTTGCCTTTTGCTTTTTTTCATTCTCCTTTTGCCTTTTGTTTTTTGCCTTTTGCCTTTTCCGTGTTGTCTTTTGCCTTTTGCCTTTTGTCTTTTTCATTTTGCCTTTTGCATTTTGTGTTTTTCCTTTTGCGTGTTGCCTTTTGCCTTTTGCCTTTTACCTTTTTGCCTTTTGCCTTTTACCTTTTACTTTTTGCCTTTTGCCTTTTGCCTTTTGCCCTTTGTCTTTTGCCTTTTCCCTTTTGCCTTTTGACTTTTGCCTTTGGCCTTTTATCTTCTACATTTTGCCTTATTTCCTTTTGCCTTCTGTCTTCTGGCGTTTTGCCTTTTGCCTTTTTCCTTTTGCTTTTCGCCTTTTGCCTTTTTCATTCTGCCTTTTGCCTTTTGCCTTTTGTCTTTTGCCTTTTGCCTTTGCCATCTTCATTTTGCCTTTTGCCTTCTGCAGTTTGCCTTTTTCCCTTTTGCCTGTTGCCTTTTGCCTTTTGCCTTTTGCCTTTTTTGTTTTGCGTGTTTCCTTTTGCCTTTTGCCTTTTTCATTTTTCCTTTTGCCTATTCCGTTTTTCCTTTTGCGTGTTGCCTTTTGCATTCTGCATTTTGCCTTTTGCCTTTTGCCTTTGCCTTTTGCCTTTTGCCTTTTGCCTTTTGCATTTTGCTCTTTGCCTTTTACCTTTTGCCTTTTTCATTTTGCCTTTCGCCATTTGCCTTTTGCCTTTTTTCTTCGCCTTTTGCCTTTTGCCTTTTGTCTTATTCCTTTTGCCTTTTGCATTTTTTCATTTGCATTTTGCCTTTTGCCTTTTGCCTTTTGCATTTTGCCCTTTGCCTTTTACCTTTTGCCTTTTGCCTTTTTCATTTTGCCTTTCGCCTTTTGCCTTTTGCCTTTTTCCTTCGCCTTTTGCCTTTTGCCTTTTGTCTTATTCCTTTTGCCTTTTGCATTTTTTCATTTGCCTTTTGCCTTTTGCCTTTTGCTTTTTGCCTTTTGCCTTTTGCATTTTGTCTTTTGCCTTTTGCCTTTTGCCTTCTGCCTTTTGCCTTTTGCCTTCTTCATTTTGCCTTTTGCCTTTTGCCTTTTGCCTATTGTTTTTTTCCTTTTGCCTTTGGCCTTTTGCCTTTTGCCTTTTACCTTTTGGCTTTTTAATTTTGCCCTTTTCCCTTTTCCTTTTCGCTTTTGCCTTTTGCGTTTTTCCTTTTTCGTCTTCCCTTTTCCCTTTTGCCTTTTGCCTTTTGACATTTGCCTTTAGGCTTTTGCCTTTTGCCTTTTGCCCTTTGCGTTTTTGCCTTTTGCCTTTTTCCGTTTGTGTTTTGCCCTTTGCCTTTTGCCTTTTGCCTTTTTGCCTTTTTCATTTTGCCTTTTGCCTTTTGCATTTTTCCATTTGCGTGTTGCCTTTTGACTTTTGCACTTTGCCTTTTGTCTTTTGCCTTTTGCCTTTCACCTTTAGCCTTTTGCCATTTGCCTTTTCCCTTTGCCTTTTGCATTTTGCCTTTTTCCTTTTGCCTTTTGCCTTTTGCCCTTTGCCTTTTTCCCTTTGCCTTCTACATCTTTCCTTCTCCCTTTTACGTTTTTCCTTTTGCATTTTGCCTTTTGCCTTTTGCCTTTTGCATTTTGCCCTTTGCCTTTTACCTTTTGCCTTTTGCCTTTTTCATTTTGCCTTTTGCCTTTTGCCTTTTGCCTTTTTCCTTTCGCCTTTTGCCTTATGCCTTTTGTCTTATTCCTTTTGCCTTTTGCGTTTTTTCATTTGCCTTTTGCCTTTTGCCTTTTGCCTTATGCCTTTTGCCTTTTGCATTTTGTCTTTTGCCTATTGCCTTTTTGCCTTCTCCCTTTTGCCTTTTGCCTTCATCATTTTGCCTATTGCCTTTTGCCTTTTGTTTTTTTCCTTTTGCCTTTGGCCTTTTGCCTTTTGCCTTTTACCTTTTGCCTTTTGCATTTTGCCTTTAGCGTTTTGCCTTTTGCCTTTTGCCTTTTGCCTTCTTGCCTTTTGCCTTTTTCCTTTTGTGTTTTGCCCTTTGCATTTTACCTTTTGCATTTTTGCCTTTTTCATTTTGCCTTTTGCCTTTTGCATTTTTCCATTTGCGTGTTGCCTTTTGACTTTTGCACCTTGCCTTTTGTCTTTTGACTTTTGCCTTTCACCTTTCACCTTTTGCCATTTTCCTTTTCCCTTTGCCTTTTGCATTTTGCCTTTTTCCTTTTGCCTTTTGCCTTTAGGTTTTTTCATTACACCTTTTGCCTTTTTACGTTTGTCCTTTTGCCTTTTGCGTTTTTCCTTTTGCCTTTTGCCTTTTGCCTTTTGCATTTTGCCCTTTCTGTTTGCCTTTTGCCTTTCGCCTTTTGCATTTTACATTTTACATTTTGCCTTTTGCCTCTTGCCTTTCGCCTTTTGCTTTTTGCGTTTTGCCTTTTTCATTTTTCCTTTTGCCTTTTGTCATTTGCCTTTTGCTTTTTGTCTTTTGCCTTCTTTATTTTGCCTTTTGCCTTTTGCCTTTTGCACTTTACATTTTGCCTTTTGCCTTTTGCCTTTTGCCTTTTGCGCTTTTCCTTTTGCCTTTTGCCTTTTGCCTTTTGCATTTTGCATTTTGCCTTTTTCCTTTTACCTTTTTCCTTTTGCCTTTTGCTTTTTGCGTTTTGCCCTTTTCATTTTGCCTTTTGCCTTTTGCCTTTTGCCTTTTGCCTTTTGCCTCTTTCCTTTTGCCTTTTGCCTTTTGTCTTTTGCCTTTTTCCTTTTGCCTTTTGCGTGTTTTGATTCGCCTTTTTCCTTTTGCCTTTTGCCTTTTGCCTTTTGCCTTTTTCATTTTGCCTCTTGCCTTTTGCCTTTTGCCTTTTGCCTTCTTCATTTTGCCTTTTGCCTCTTGCCTATTCCCTTTTGCCTTTTTCCTTCTGGCTTTTGCCTTTTCCATTTTGCCTTCTTCATTTTGCCTTCTTCATTTTGCCTTCTTCATTTTGCCTTTTGCCTTTTGCCTTTTTCCTTTTGCCTTTTGCCTCTTGCCTATTCCCTTTTGCCTTTTTCCTTCTGGCTTTTGCCTTTTCCATTTTGCCTTCTTCATTTTGCCTTCTTCATTTTGCCTTCTTCATTTTGCCTTTTGCCTTTTGCCTTTTTCCTTTTCCCTTTTGCCTCTTTCCTTTTGCCTTTTCCCTTTTGTCTTTTTCCTTTCCCCTTTTGCCTTTTGCCCTTTGCCTTTTGCCTTTTGCCTTTTTCATTTTGCCTTTTGCCTTTTGCCTTTTCCCTTTTGCCTCTTTCCTTTTGCCTTTTCCCTTTTGTCTTTTTCCTTTCCCCTTTTGCCTTTTGCCCTTTGCCTTTTGCCTTTTGCCTTTTTCATTTTGCCTTTTGGCTTTTATGTTTTTACTTTTGTGTTTTGCCTTTTGCCTTCTGCCTTTTGCCTTTTTCCTTCTGCATTTTGCCTTTTCCTTTTACCTTTTGCCTCTTGCCTTTTGCATTTTACATTTTGCTTTTTGCCTGTTGCCTTTTGCCTTTTGCCATTTGCCTTTTGCCTCTTGCCTTTTGCCTTATGCACTTTGCATTTTGCCCTTTGCGTTTTGCCTTTTGCCTTTTCCGTTTTGCCTTTTGCATTTTGCCTTTTGCCTTTTGCCTTTTGCCTTTTGCCTTTTGCCTCTTGTCTTTTGCCTTTTGCCTTTTTCCTTTTTCCTTTTGCCTTTTGTTTTTTTGTCTTTTCAGGTTCGCATTTTGCTATTTTTCATTCGCCTTTTGCCTTTTTCCTTTTGTCTTTTACCTTTTGCCTTTTGCCTTTTGCCTTTTTCCTTTTTCATTTTGCCTTTTTCCTTTTGCCTTTTGCCTTTTGCCTTTTGCCTTTGCCTTTTGCCTTTTGCCTTTTTCTTTTTGCCTTTTGCCGTTTGCCATTTGCCTTTTGCCTGTTCTTTTGCCTTTTTCCTTTTGCCTTTTGCCTTTTGCCTTTTGCCTTTGCCTTTTGCCTTTTGCCTTTTTCTTTTTGCCTTTTGCCGTTTGCCATTTGCCTTTTGCCTGTTCTTTTGCCTTTTTCCTTTTGCCTTTTGCCTTTTGCCTTTTGCCCTTTGCCTTTTGCCTTTTTCATTTTGCCTTTTGCCTTTACTCTTTTGCCTTTTGCCTTTTGCCTTTTGCCTTTTGCCATTTGCATTTTCCCTTTGCCTTTTGCCCTTTGCCTTTTTCCTTTTGCCTTTTGCCTTTTTCCCTTTGCCTTTTGCCTTTTGCCGTTTGCCTTTTTCATTTGGCCTTCTGCCTTTTAGTTTTTTTTCTTTTGCGTTTTTCCTTTTGCCTTTTGCCTTTTGCCCTTTGCCTTTTGCATTTTCCGTTTTCCTTTTGCCTTTTGCCTTTTGCCCTTTATATTTTTCATTTTTCCTTTTTCCTTTTGCCCTTTGCCTTTTTCCTTTTGCCTTTTGCCTTTTGCCTTATGCCTTTTGCCCTTTGCATTTTGCCTTTTTCCTTTTTCCTTTTGCCATTTGCCTTTTGCCTTTTGCCTTTTGCCTTTTGCCTTCTTCATTTTGCCTTTGCCTTTTGCTTTTTGCCTTTTGCATTTTGCCTTTTGACGTTTGCCTTTTGCGTTTTGCCCTTTGCCTTTTGCTTTTTGCCTCTTTCATTTTGCCCTTTTCCTTTTGCCTTTTGCCTTTTTCCCTTTGTGTTTTGCCTTTTTCGTTTTGCCTTTTGCCTTTTGCCTTTTACCTTTTGCCATTTACCTTTTCCATTTGCCTTTTGCCTTTTGCCTCTTGCCTGATGCCTTTTTTTTTGGCTTTTGCGTTTTCCCTTTTACCTTTTGCCTTCTTCATTTTCTTTTTGCCTTTTGCCTTTTGCCTTCTGCCTTTTTGCCTTTTGCCTTTTGCCTTTTTCCCTTTGCCTTTTTCCTTTTGCCTTTTGCCTTTTGCCTTTTGCCATTTGCCTTTTGCATTTTTCATTTTGCCTTTTTCCTTTTGCCTTTTACGTTTTGCCGTTTTCCTTCTGCCTTTTGCCTTTTTCCTTTTTCCTTTTTCCTTTTGCCTTTTGCCTTTTGCCTTTTGCCATTTGCCTTTTGCATTTTTCATTTTGCCTTTTTCCTTTTGCCTTTTACGTTTTGCCGTTTTCCTTCTGCCTTTTGCCTTTTTCCTTTTTCCTTTTTCCTTTTTGCATTTTACCTCTTGCCTTTTGCCTTTTGCCTTTTTCCTTTTGCCTTTTGCCTTTTGTCTTGTTCCTTTTGCCTTTTGCGTTTTTTCATTCGCCTTTTGCCTTTTACCTTTTGCCTTTTGCCTTTTTCCTTTTTCCTTTTTGCATTTTACCTCTTGCCTTTTGCCTTTTGCCTTTTTCCTTTTGCCTTTTGCCTTTTGTCTTGTTCCTTTTGCCTTTTGCGTTTTTTCATTCGCCTTTTGCCTTTTACCTTTTGCCTTTTGCCTTTTGCCTTTTGCCTTTTTCATTTTTCCTTTTGCCTTTTGCATTTTGCCTCTTGCCTTTTGCCTTTTGCCTTTTGCCTTTTGCCTTTTGTCTTCTTCATTTTGCCTTTTGCCTTTTGCATTTTGCCTTTTTCCTTTTGCCTTCTGCCTTTTGCCTTTTGCCTTTTGCCTTTTTCCTTTTGCCATTGCCTTTTGTGTTCTTCATTTTGCCTTTTGCCTTATGCCTTTTGCCTTTTGCCTTTTGCCTTCTTCCCTTTGCCTTTTCCCTTTTCCCTTTTTCCTTTTTCATTTTGCCTTTTTCCTTTCACGTCTTTCCTTTTGTGTTTTGTGTTTTGCCTTTTGCCTTTTGCGTTTTGCTTTTTGCATTTTGCCTTTTCCTTTTAACTTTTGCCTTTTGCCTTATGAATTTTACATTTTGCTTTTTGCCTTTTGCCTTTTTCCATTTGCCATTTGCCTTTTGCCTTTTGCCTTTTGGCTTTTGCCTCTTGCCTTTTGCTTTTTTCCTTTTGCCTTTTGCCTTTTGGCTATTATTTTTTGCCTTTTTCCTTTTACCTCTTGCCATTTTTCACTCGCCTTTTGCCTTTTGCCTTTTGCCATTTACCTTTTGCCTTTTGCCTTTTGCCTTTTGCCTTTTACTTTTTCCCTTTTGCCTTTTGCATTTTGTCTTTTACCTTTTCCCTTTTGCCTTTTGCCTTTTGCATTTTGTCTTTTGCTTTTTTCCTTTTGGCGTTTGCCTTTTCCTTTTGCCTTTTTCCCTTTTCCTTTTTCATTTTGCCTTTTTACTTTTGCCTTTTGCCTTTTGCCTTTTTCATTTAGCCTTTTGCCATTTGCCTTTTGCCTTTTTTTTTTGCCTTTTGCCTTATGCCTTTTGCCTTTTGCCTTTTTCATTTAGCCTTTTGCCATTTGCCTTTTGCCTTTTTTTTTTGCCTTTTGCCTTATGCCTTTTGCCTTTTGCTATTTGCCTTTTCCCTTTGCCTTTTTCCTTTTACCTTTTTCCTTTTTCCTTTTGCCCCTGCCCTTTGCCTTTTGCCTTTTGCCGTTTGCCTTTTCATTTTGCCTTTTGCCTTTTACATTTTTCCTTTCGTGTTTTGCCTTTTGCCTTTTGCCTTTTTCCTTTTGCCTTTTTTCTTTTGCATTTTGCGTTATCCCTCTACCCTTTTCCTTATCCTTTTGCATTTTACATTTTGCCTTTTGCCTTTTGCCTTTTTCCTTTTGCGTTTTGCGTTTTGCCTTTTGCCTTTTCCATTTTGCCTTTTTCCTTTTGTCATTTTCCTTTTGCTTTTTGTCTTTTGCCTTCTTCATTTTGCCTTTTGCCTTTTGCCCTTTTCCTTTTACATTTTGCCTTTTTCCGTTTCCCTTTTGAATTTTGCCTTTTGCCTTTTGCCTTTTGCCTTTTTCATTTTACCTTTTTCCTTTTGCCTTTTGCCTTTTGCCTTTTGCATTTTGCCTTTTTCCTCTTCCCTTTTGCCTTTTGCCTTTTGCCTATTGCTTTTTGCCTTTAGCCTTTTTCCTTTTGCCTTTTGCATTTTGCCTTTTGCCTCTTGCCTTTTGAATTTTGCATTTTGCCTGTTGCCTTTTGCCTTTTGCATTTTGTTCTTTCCTTTTGCCTTTTGCGTTTTTTCATTCGCCTTCTGCCTTTTGCCTGTTGCCTTTTGCCTTTTGCCTTTTACCTTTTTCCTTTTGCCTCTTTCCTTTTGCATATTGCCTTTTTCCTTTTGCATTTTTCCTTTTGCATTTTGCGATTTCCTTTTGCCTTTTCCTTTTGCCTTTTACCTTTTGCCTTTTGCCTTTAGCCTTTTACATTTTGCCTTTTGCCTTTTGCACTTTACATTTTGCCTTTTGCCCTTTGCCTTTTGCCTTTTGCTTTTTGCATTTTACCTTTTTCCTTTTTCCTTTTGCCTTTTGCGTTTTGCCTTTTTCCTTTTGCGTTTTGCGTTTTGCCTTTTCCCTTTTGCCTTTTGTCTTTTGCCTTGTTCCTTTTGCCTATTGCATTTCTTCATTTGCCTTTTGCCCTTTGCCTTTTGCCTTTTGCGTGTTGCCTTTTGCCTTTTGGGTTTTGCCTTTTTCATTTTGCAATTTGCCTTTTGCCTTTTGCCTCTTGCCATTTGCCTTCTCCCTTTGCCTTTTACCTTTTGCCTTTTTCCTTTTTCCATTTGCCTTTTTCCCTTTGTCTTTTGCCTTTTCCTTTTTCATTTTGCTTTTTTCCTTTTACATTTTTCCTCTTGCCTTTTGCATTTTGCCTTTTGCCTTTTGCCTTTTCCCTTTTGCATTTTGCCTTTTCCTTTTGCCTTTTACCTTTTGCCTTTTGCATTTTACATTTTGCCTTCTCCTTTTGCCCTTTCCCTTTTGCCTTTTGCCTTTTGCCTTTTTCCTTTTGCATTTTTCATTTTGCCTTTTGCCTTTTGCCTTTTTCCTTTTGCCTTTTACGTTTTGCTGTTTTCCTTCTGCGTTTTGCCTTTTTCCTTTTTCCTTTTGCCTTTTGCATTTTGCCTCTTGCCTTTTGCCTTTTTCCTTTTGCCTTTTACGTTTTGCTGTTTTCCTTCTGCGTTTTGCCTTTTTCCTTTTTCCTTTTGCCTTTTGCATTTTGCCTCTTGCCTTTTGCCTTTTTCCTTTTACCTTTTGCCTGTTGCCTTTTGTCTTGTTCCTTTTGCCTTTTGTGTTTTTTCATTCTCCTTTTGCCCTTTGCCTTTTGCCTTTTTCCTTTTGCCCTTTGCCTTTTTCATTTTGCCTTTTGCCTTTTGCCTTTTGCCTCTTCCCCTTTGCCTTTTTCCTTTTGCCTTTTGCCTTTGCCCTCTTGGCTTTTGCCTTTTGCCTTTTGCCTTTGGCCTTCTGCCGTTTGCATTTTTCCTTTTGCCTTTTGCCTTTTTCCTTTTCCCTTTTGCCTTTTGCCTCTTGCCTTTTGCCTTTTAGCTTTTGCCTTTTGCCTTTTGCCTTTTTCCTCTGGCCTTTTGCCTTTTGCCTTTTGCCTTTCGCCTTTTGCCTATGTCTTTTGCCTTTTTCCTTTTGCGTTTTGCGTTTTGCCTTTTGCCTTTTGCCTTTGCCTTTTGCCTTTTGCCTTTTGCCTTCTACCTTTTGCCTTTTGCCTTTTGCCTTTTGCGTTTGGCATTTTGCCTTTGGCCTTTTGCCTTTTGCCTGTGGCCGTTTGCCTTTTGCCTTTTGCCTTTTGCCTTCTACCTTTTGCCTTTTGCCTTTTGCCTTTTGCGTTTGGCATTTTGCCTTTGGCCTTTTGCCTTTTGCCTGTGGCCGTTTGCCTTTTGCCTTTTGCCTTTTGCCTTCTACCTTTTGCCTTTTGCCTTTTGCCTTTTGCGTTTGGCATTTTGCCTTTGGCCTTTTGCCTTTTGCCTGTGGCCGTTTGCCTTTTGCCTTTTGCCTTTTGCCTTCTACCTTTTGCCTTTTGCCTTTTGCCTTTTGCGTTTGGCATTTTGCCTTTGGCCTTTTGCCTTTTGCCTGTGGCCGTTTGCCTTTTGCCTTTTGCCTTTTGCCTTCTACCTTTTGCCTTTTGCCTTTTGCCTTTTGCGTTTGGCATTTTGCCTTTGGCCTTTTGCCTTTTGCCTGTGGCCGTTTGCCTTTTGCCTTTTGCCTTTTGCCTTCTACCTTTTGCCTTTTGCCTTTTGCCTTTTGCGTTTGGCATTTTGCCTTTGGCCTTTTGCCTTTTGCCTGTGGCCGTTTGCCTTTTGCCTTTTGCCTTTTGCCTTCTACCTTTTGCCTTTTGCCTTTTGCCTTTTGCGTTTGGCATTTTGCCTTTGGCCTTTTGCCTTTTGCCTGTGGCCGTTTGCCTTTTGCCTTTTGCCTTTTGCCTTCTACCTTTTGCCTTTTGCCTTTTGCCTTTTGCGTTTGGCATTTTGCCTTTGGCCTTTTGCCTTTTGCCTGTGGCCGTTTGCCTTTTGCCTTTTGCCTTTTGCCTTCTACCTTTTGCCTTTTGCCTTTTGCCTTTTGCGTTTGGCATTTTGCCTTTGGCCTTTTGCCTTTTGCCTGTGGCCGTTTGCCTTTTGCCTTTTGCCTTTTGCCTTCTACCTTTTGCCTTTTGCCTTTTGCCTTTTGCGTTTGGCATTTTGCCTTTGGCCTTTTGCCTTTTGCCTGTGGCCGTTTGCCTTTTGCCTTTTGCCTTTTGCCTTCTACCTTTTGCCTTTTGCCTTTTGCCTTTTGCGTTTGGCATTTTGCCTTTGGCCTTTTGCCTTTTGCCTGTGGCCGTTTGCCTTTTGCCTTTTGCCTTTTGCCTTCTACCTTTTGCCTTTTGCCTTTTGCCTTTTGCGTTTGGCATTTTGCCTTTGGCCTTTTGCCTTTTGCCTGTGGCCGTTTGCCTTTTGCCTTTTGCCTTTTGCCTTCTACCTTTTGCCTTTTGCCTTTTGCCTTTTGCGTTTGGCATTTTGCCTTTGGCCTTTTGCCTTTTGCCTGTGGCCGTTTGCCTTTTGCCTTTTGCCTTTTGCCTTCTACCTTTTGCCTTTTGCCTTTTGCCTTTTGCGTTTGGCATTTTGCCTTTGGCCTTTTGCCTTTTGCCTGTGGCCGTTTGCCTTTTGCCTTTTGCCTTTTGCCTTCTACCTTTTGCCTTTTGCCTTTTGCCTTTTGCGTTTGGCATTTTGCCTTTGGCCTTTTGCCTTTTGCCTTTTGCCTTTTGCCTTTTTTGTTTGCCTTTTGCCTTTTGCCTTTTGCCTTTTGCCTTTTTCCTTTTGCCTTTTGCCTTTTTCCTTTTGCCTTTGGCCTTTTGCCTTTGGCCTTTTGCATTTAGCCTTTTACCATTTGCCTTTTGCCTTCTGCCCTTTCCCTTTTGCCTTTTGCCTTTTGCCTTTTGCCTTTTGCCTTTTCCCCTTTGCCTTTTTCCTTTTGCCTTTTGCCTTTTGCCTTTTGCCTTTGGACTTTGGCCATTTGCCTTTTGCCTTTGGCCTTTTGCCTTTGGCCTTTTACCATTTGCCTTTTGCCTTTTGCCTTTTGCCTTTTGCCTTTTTCCTATTGCCTTTTGCCTTTTGCTTTTTGCCTTTTGCCTCTTGCCTTTTTCCTTTAAGCTTTTGCCTTTTGCCTTTTGCCTTTTTCCTTTTGCCTTTTGCCTGTTGCCTTTTGCCTTTTGCCTTTTGCCTTTTGCCTTTTGCCTTTTGCCTTTTGCCATTTTCCTTTTGCCTTTTGCCTTTTTCCTTTTGCCTTTT
>SZWC01020281.1:4953-22171 GCA_023375785.1 Penium margaritaceum
GGGGGGGGGGGGGCTAGAACTTGGAGGGGTCCCCCATTGCTGTTCATTCTTCATTCCTAATCAGTCATTATCAGTTTTCAGCTGCTTTCTGGCGCTAACTCTGGCGCACGCGTTTCTGAGTAACAAAACCCAGAGCTTCCGGACTTCCAAACTTCCAGACTCTAGAGTAGCAGACTGAGGGGGCAGCTGACTTAAGCAACGAGCATGGAAGCCCACACGCTGCATCAACAATGCTGCTGCCCCAACCTGCTGCATAGTTTCCTTTTCAAGCAAGCAAGTAAGTGGCAAGCGACGGAACAAGCCATGGATCGGGGGAAAGCTCAAGACTAGAGCAAATGAGAGAGAGGTTGAGACGCAGGTTAACGAGTAACAAGCGAGCAAGGTGGTGAGAGCCAGTTGACCGGGCCACCCACGCGAGGCACTCGTCGTGGGGCCCGGCCGCCACCCAGGGATCGAACCCGACCCTAGAGCGAGCGAGCTCCAGGCGGTTTCTCACACGCCGGCACAAACCGGGCGTGTGGTCCCAAGGGATCAGCAACCTGGTTCACCACTCTAGGAGCATGCAAGTATTCAATCAACTAACAGGCATGCAATCCTACAAATTGTATCCCCCATTTTGGCACGTGAAGTTATTACTAAACTAAGGCTTGTGACAAGGTTGGTGCTGAAGCCACCACTTGGTAGCTAAATGGAGGCACCACCACTGTGCACGTCATGCTGCGTCACAGTCTTGCACCAGGGAGCCTTAGTCCACTTCAATCACCTGCAGTGGTGAGGTGTGTGCATGCATGGAGACAAGAGGGCACTTGCGTGTGTTTGTGACAAGAACCAACACTAGCTCCCCCCCACTAGTGTAGAACTTGTTACTTAGCTAACCAGCCAATCAGAAAAGTCCTATACCTGTTTTCTGGCAGGAAGGGTTTTCTCGGTGAGCCCTGCCGGACGCCGAACGGCCCAAAACGCGGGTGTCCTCCGTTTTGCCTAGAAACTGGACCATACCATAATATCATCGCTGCAAACGCACTCGTGCGGTCACATTCAACTAGAAAAATAGAAGCAAAGAGTTACGGCTGCCCGAACCCGGGAAATGCCTACGACAGTCTGTGATGCCAAACAAAGCCACACAGCAAGAGACATGGACCCTAGGCACAGCATGAAGCTGCAAACACAGTGGCACAACCAGAAGCAGTGCTGGATGCATGAGGACAGCATCTGCAATTGCAGTGACCGCAAGCGGCCCGACCACCGAGGAGGCCATCCAATGGAGTTGAGCTCGTCGTCTGAGGGAGGAGGCTCCAGCGAACTGTGAGTGGGCCGTAGCATGCGTCGGCTCCACCAAACGACACTCCAGCAGCGTAGAGTCTCGTCGTTAGTCATCTGCACACCGATGGACACAAGCCTAGAGGACACAACAGAGTATAATGAGAGATGCAGAAAAACCAACACTCCCCCATGACTCACAAGCGTAGTGCACATGTACGGGCAGAGATGCAATCACCAACCAGACTCCGCCAGGTCACACAGAGACGCAGGCAAGGGCAAGGAGAGTCATTCACGGACACATGCCGACCAAACTCACAGCCTTTTTAAACGTGTCTCGCTTCAGTGCCTTGGTCAGGAAGTCAGCCAGGTGCCGTGGTGTCTCAACCCACACAATGTTGATGCTGTCGTCATGCAACAACGTACGCACATAGTGATACGTTGATGTTCTTTGTGCGTGTGTGATGCATGCCGTCATTGTCGGCGATGGCCATGGCACTCTCATTGTCACTGTCCAACCTGATGGATGCGACAGACTGACGCAACTTAGACAACAGACGACGCAACCAAACACTCTCACCCGCGCCTGAGCCAAGAGCAATGTACTCAGCCTCAGCGGTGTTGTGTGCTAATGCACCCTTACTTGCCACTGCGCCAGGTGATGGCTGTGCCGCCGATCACAAAGACCCAGCCTGTGCGACTCTTAACGTCTTGACTGCTGGCCCAATCACTGTCGGTGTAGCCTACCGCGACAACAGACGGTTGGCGGCCAAACATGAGACCTCGCCGAGGAGTCGAGACGACATAGCACAGCACTCGAATTGCGGCCTCAAAGTTGAGGTGACGCGGCTCCTGAGAAAACAGGGCCAGGAGGTTGAGGACGAACGCGATGTCTAGGCGTGTTGTCGTGGCCACGAACATCAGTGACCCGATGACTCGCAGGTACACGGTCACGTCAACTGTCTCCCCCATAACAGCTCAGTCAGGACTCTTCACCTTCACCTGGCCATCGGGTGACATGGGTGAAGATGTACTCGGCACGAGTGGCAAGTCCTCCCTAAAGCGGGTGGACAGAGTGTGCACATCGGCTACCTGGAGGATGTGCAAGATGCCGTGGGAGCGATCATGCTCGAGCTCCATGCCCAAGAAGACTCGGGTAGATCACAGATCCTTCATGTGGTAGGCAGCGTGCAGCAAGTCCTTGACATGTTGGATGGCAGCCGTATCTGGCGACACAATGAGGAGGTCTTTGACGTAAACCAGAACAGAAGTGAAATTCTGACCTTGCGGAATGACAAACAGTGTGGGGTCAGCGCTACTGCGCTGGAGCCCAACGTGAAGGAGCGTGATGCTGATCTTTTGGTTCCAGCACCAAGGCGAGTGCTTCAGGCCATAGAGGGCCTTCCGCAGCCACCAGACTCTCCCATTACTATCGTCGAAGCCTGGGGGCTCCACCATGTAGAGCTCCTCACCCTCCAGTGAGCCATGGAGAAAAGCATTGCTCACGTCCATCTGATGCAGCTTCCACCCATGCCGGGCAACCAAGCTGAAGAGTGCCCCGCTAGTGGAAAACCAGCCAACTGGGGCAAAGATCTGGTCGTAATCGACCCCAGGGATTTGGGCAAACCCCTTGGGTGTGAGGCGGGCCTTGTACTTATCTAGGGACCGGTCGGGTTTCCACTTGCACCGAAAGACCCACTTGGCGCCGATGGCAGAAAGAGGGAAAGGTCGACGAGGTCGTACACGTGGTGTTGTCGGATGGCAAAGCTCATCGACGCACGCAGCGTTCCAGTGTGCAACCTTAGGCGAGGCGCGTGCCTCGCGCAAGGTGGCTGGGTCCTCCGGACATGCTGTGGAGCAGACAGAGAGAGCGTGTGCAACTCGAGCTCCAGGTGGGATGCGCACGAGTGCAGCCACAACAGAGTGCCGATGCTCGTGATGAAGAATGGTGTAGCCAAGTGCACAGCCCGAATGAGGGTCTGCAATGATATCCGAGGTGTTCAGGCCGAGGGCCTTGGTGCTAGGATCCCCACTCACGACCGTGGGTGTGGAGGAGACACGTGGAGCCACAGGGGATAGACACAAGGTGCCACGGAGCACGGTGCCACGGTCTGCGTTCTCACCGACGGCCTGGGTTGGAGGCTACGACCTGGGCCACGTGTGTAGCGTGGCCGAGTAAGAGATGGCACTGAGATCGACAGGCCAACGGAGGCAAACAGGGCCTCTGGCCCAGAGGGGCCAGCGGATGCAGCCGAGGCTACTGGCTCGGAGAGGTCAGCGGACACAACAGGGGCTGCCAGCCCGGAGAGGCCAGTGGACGCGACTAGGGCTGTCGGCCTGAAGGGGCCAGTGGACGCGACAGGGGCTGCTTGCCCGGAGGGGTCAGTGGACGCAACTGGGGCTGCAGGCCCGGAGGGGCCAGTGGACGCGACTTGGTCTGCCGGCTCAGAGCGGCCAGTGGACGCGACTGGGGCTGCCGGTCCGGAGGGGCCAGTGGACGCGACTGGGGCTGTCCGCCCGGAGGGGGGAGTGGATGCAACTGGGGTTACGGGCCCGGAGGGGCCCGCGACTAGGCCAGTGGACGCGACTGGGGCTTCCGTTCCGGAGGGGCCAGCGGACGTGTCACCCGGAAGCGGCAGGACGTAGGACAGACTCACCACTCCCCCACGCGACGAGATAGACACGGATGAGCCAGAGCGAGTGAGGTCATGGGAAAACAGATCCTTGAAGAAGAGGGCATCGCGGGATTCAACGATGCAGTGCCGGGATGGATCCCAGAAGCCCCAGGCTTTGGACTGACAAGAGACACCGAGGAAGGTGCAAAGACGTCCGCATGGGGGGAGCTTGCCAACCTACTGCAGGGCAGGCAACCACACAATGGCCACGTAGTCCCAAACGCGAGCCGGGCGGAGGTCAGCTCACTCACCGAACCAATGCTTGTGCGGCATGGACTGGCGGGGAAGGGGACCATGAGGAATGCGGTTCCAGACCCATGTCATGTAGGCCATAGCTTCAAAATAAAAGCCATCAGAGAGACCTCACAGATGGTGGCAGACGACGTTGGCCATGGTACGTTTCCATCGTTCGGAGACACCGTTCTCGCCGGGTGTGTAGGGCACAGATGTCTCATGGTGGATACCGCGCGAGGCGAGAAAGGTTGTCGTCTCACCCATGTACTCACCACCGGGCTCGGTGCAAAAGCAGCAAAGAGAGCGACCACTCTCGCGCTCCGCAAGGACAAACTACTCCTGGATGGTGCGGGGGACATCGCTCTTCTAGCGAAGGCAGAAGACCCAGCGGTAGCAAGAATAGTTGTCAGTTAGGGTGAGGATATAGCGGCCATGCTCTCCGATGGACTCGGTGGGCAGAGGGCCCATGACGTCAAAATGGACCAGGTCGAGAGGGGCGGATGCACGAGAGGAAGACAAAGGGTATGTGGACCGGTGCATCTTGCCCTGAGCGCAATCAATGCACTCTGTGGGGCACGGGAGAGGGAAAGACTCCGGGTCAAGGCCCTTGGTCCGCTGGGTGTGGAGCATGCTATCTACGGCAACAGAGTGGATGTGGCAAAGGCGACGGTGAAAGAGACGTGTGTGCGGAGGAGAGAGCGTACTTGTGACAAACACATGGCCTGTGGCGGCCGACGGGGAGGAGAATGAGGGAGAGGAGGACAGACGAGGGACACGCCCAAGGTTGCCACAGGCGGTGGCGTGCAGTACGACAAGACCAGACGGACGCAACGACATAGTGCCAATACCATGCGAGTGCACAACGTCCATGCTCATGCGGTCAAGGGTAGTGATGGATAGGAGGCTGAGCCCGAGACCTGGGACGAAGAGGACATCGGTCAGAAAGATATCACTGGCAGGACCACGGAAACGAACGTCACCAATACCGCGGACAGGCAAAACCTGTCCGGAGCTCGTGCAGACAACGGAGACATCGCCAACAGGACCGAGCATGTTATGGGAGCCGCCGGTCGAGGCGGTGATTACGTCATCATTCTGAGGTCAGATGCATGCTTTGATGCCTTCATTGTATTCTACATGAAAAACCATGCGAAATCGACCCAAGAACCGGGTCATTCGGGTCAAGGACGAGAAAGATACGGCCAGGCAAAGTTGGGTGGTGCGCGTCCGGAAAATGGACGGGAGCACCGGTTCGACCCCAACGAGGCGGAGCGACTTTCTCGCCCACTGCAGCCAAAGCGCCCCTAGATGGACGCTTAGCCAATGAGGCAAGGTTCATTGGGGTCCATGGGCGCTTCCGGATGGCGGCTGGAGCTGCATTCGCAAGCAAGGGCGCTTCGGGCGGCCGTGACCTCCGTTGGCGATGCTGCCAGCGGCCGTCACGCGTGGAGCAGTCAAACGGCCATAACTTAGTCGTTTCTTCACGGATTGAGGCGTTCTTTGGTGCGTTGGAAATCTCTCAGTGCGTACTACATAATGCATGTGTTATTTGCATGAGTGCGCCTCGATAAAGGGCTTCGGAGCACTGAGTAGATTTCGGCTGCCCCATAGGGGCTGGTACATAAGGAAGCCTAGGGATTGATGTAGGCATGCCAATCTTACCCAGAGACTATGTACATTGCCTTGTATCGATCTATCAAGTCTAAGGGATTCATTCCTTGCCCAACTCTCCTTATGTTCCAAGCATTTCCTCTGCACATGTCCATCCGATCCTACAAGTCTTCCGCAGCGCACCTTGGTGCAAACGCCGCCGGGAGAGTCGCACGACGGGAACCTCGGTCACTAGCAGCGGTCTTGCTGCTAGGAGAGGGTCGTGCGACATCTCAAGGGTTGGCCCACACACCAAGGGGTCGAGGGTTGGGAGGTTTATCCCAAGGGCTCGGCGTGTGACCGTCACGCCGGGCGCCCCTCGGTTCACATTTGGTATCAGAGCGNGGTCACTAGCAGCGGTCTTGCTGCTAGGAGAGGGTCGTGCGACATCTCAAGGGTTGGCCCACACACCAAGGGGTCGAGGGTTAGGAGGTCTATCCCAAGGGCTCGGCGTGTGACCGTCACGCCGGGCGCCCCTCGGTTCACATTTGGTATCAGAGCGTGTGGATGTTCGCTCGGTTTTGCGCGGATCCAAGAGAGGTAGCAGATCTGCCACAACTGCGTTTGGCCAGAATTTGTTCGTCACAACCGGAACCATGGCGGCAGCGGCGTACGACCAGGCCTACCTCATGGAGGAGATCCGGCGTGCTCTTGACGAGTTGCGTCAGGAGAACCAGCAGCTGCGTGCGGAGGTTGAGGCGAGGTACGTCGGCCAAGGGAGCAGTGCGTTGGGGGGTGTTGCATTGGCATCCGCACCTGCCTTTCGGCGGCCCAAGCCGAAGGAACCGGAGTTCTACACCGGCAAGGGCAGTGCGCGTGAGTGGCTCTTCACGGTGAAATCGTACTTCATTGCGTTGGGCGTTCCCGTGGGAGAAGATGCCACAAGGCTGGAGTATGCACCTACGCTACTCCGGGGAATGGCGTTGCAGTGGTGGTCGGTATTGTGCTGGCGGAACGCCGCTGGGTTGCCGGACGGGCTGGGGGCCGGGGCACGGCTTCAGCCACTGTTGAGTCTACCGCTGGGGCAGGAAGTGCAGCTCGGTGCGCGGGCGTTGACGGAGAAGCCAGAGATGTGGGAGCAGTTCGAGACGATGCTCCAGGCTCGTTTCGACCTCCTCAACGGCAGCCGGGTCGCACGTGATAAGATCAAGCACGTCAAGCAAGGCGGATCGGTCCAGGACTACACTACGCGCTTCATGGCTTTGGCGGCGCAGATCGATGACCTCTCGGATGCGGGGGCGTACGACCGCTACCATGACGGCCTGAAGCCGCACGTCCAACGCGAACTCGCGGTGCTCGGGTTGCGGACCTTTGCAGAGTTGGTCTCGGCGGCGGAGCGCATCGACGCGGTAAGCTACAATGCGCGCCGGACCAGCTATGCAACACAACCACGGGTGGAGCAGCCGGGTCAGGCTGTGCCCATGGAGGTGGATGCAACCCAAGCCGGGCAGCGGGGTGCGGGCGGGCAACATGGACCAAGAGGCAAGTGCTGGGTTTGTGGTGAGGAGGGTCATCGTAAGCGGGATTGCCCCAAGCGCAAGGCACAGCAGGGAAACGGGCAGCAGCAGTGAGGAGGGGACGACCTACTGCTGCAAGTCTTTCGTCCGCAAAGGACAGCACCAGCCCTGAAAGGCTTTTGCCAATTAAGGAGCTGCCTCAAGTGCTGCTGCGGAATGAAGGTGAGACCCGGCGGTTTCCAGTGATCATCTTGGAGCTGGATCTTGAGATTCCGGAGGGGAATTTCAAGGGTCGAAGGAAGCTACGCGGGCTGCTAGACGGCGGCGCAAGTCATAGCTTCTTCAACGACAGGTTGGCGACGAGGTTGGAGCTCGCACGACAGCCGGGGACGTCAGCCAAGGCGCGGCAGGTGTCCGGAGTGGTGGAGTGCGGCAGGCCTCTTGTCAAGCACAAAGTCCATATGGGTGAGTTGGTGTGCAACATGGAGTTCCACACTTGCCCTATGGATGACTACGATTGCTTGATCGGCCGGGATTGGTTGCACGGTTGGAATCCGGAGGTGGATTGGAGGTGCAACCGGGTGGTCGTGAAGGCGGGCGGGAAAAACATCACTTTGCCTTTGTGGCGGGGTGAGGAGAAGGAGTCGGAAGTGGCGGAAGCGGGGAAGCAGCTGCGCGTCATCAACTTGCAGCAGCTGAAGCGGTGCAAGCGCAAGGGTGACCAGGTTTACTTGGCATGGGTGCGTCCACAACAAGCAGCAGAGCAGCAGATTGTAGCGGTTGAAGCAGCGGAGGGGCAGCCGGTGGAAGGCGCGGGGGCTCCAAAGTTGCCTCCCGGTGTTGGGGAGGTGCTCAAGGAGTTCGGGGATGTTTTTCCAGAGGAATTGCCAAAGGGGCTGCCACCGCAGCGCGACATCGACCATAGGATCGAGGTGGTGCCAGGTTCGTCACCTACGGTGCGGTCTTACAACCGCATGAGCGACGCGGAGCTTGTGGAGCTCAAGAAGCAGTTGGGGGAGTTGGTGGACCAAGGCTTCATTCGGCCGTCGGTGTCTCCGTACGCGGCGCCGGTGCTGTTCGTCAAGAAGAAATCAGGAGAGTTGCGGATGTGCGTGGACTACCGGGTGCTCAACCACATCACAGTGAAGAACCGCTACCCGTTGCCGCGGGCCGAGGAGCTGTTCGACCAGCTACAAGGCGCATGTGTCTTTAGCAAACTGGACCTGAGGTCGGGGTACCACCAAATCCGCATTGCGGAGGAGGATGTGGAAAAAACCGCGTTTCGGACGCGCTATGGACACTTCGAGTATCTCGTGATGCCTTTTGGGCTAACGAATGCTCCTGCTACATTCATGGCGTTGATGAACCGGGTGTTCCACCCCTACTTGGACCAGTTCGTAGTCGTCTTCCTCGACGACATCCTTGTCTACTCGCGAACGATGGAGGAGCACCAAGAGCACCTGCGGACGGTCATGGAAGTGCTGAGAAAGGAGCGGCTGTTTGCCAAACTCAGCAAGTGTGAATTCGCCAAGCAGGAGGTGGAGTTCCTCGGGCACATTGTCAGCAGGAGGGGAATCCGCATGGACCCAAAAAAGGTGGAAGCAGTGCAGGAGTGGCCAGAGCCGTCGTGCGTGCGTGACATCCAGGTTTTTCTGGGTTTTACGAACTACTACCGGAGGTTTATCCTGGGGCACGCGGCAATGGGAGCACCCTTGACAGACTTGCTCAAGAAAGGGCGCCAATGGGAGTGGGGTGCAAAGGAGGGGCAAGCCTTCGGTGCAATGAAGGCTGCCATGCGTCAAGCCCCGGTGTTGGTGCATCCGGACACGAGCAAGGAGTACGTGTTGGCGACGGACGCAAGTGACTATGCGATCGGCGGGGTGCTGATGCAGGACCAAGGGAAGGGGTTGCAGCCCATTGCGTACTACTCCAAGAAGCTGAAAGGGGCTGAGCTCAACTACCCGATCCACGAGAAGGAGATGCTCGCGGTGGTCCAGGCCTTCAAGCAATGGAGGTGCTACCTTGAGGCACGGCGGTATGTGGTGCACACGGACCACTACGCGCTCAAGTACCTCAAGTTGCAGCCGAACCTGAGTCGTCGCCAAGCACGGTGGATGGAGTTGCTGGAGGGCGGCTTCGACTACGAGATCCAGTACAAACCAGGGAGGGTCAATCCAGCGGACCTGCTTTCGCGTCGCCCGGACTTGGGCGTGCATGCGATCACGGTGCTGGCGGGATCTCCAATCATCCGCAGCTTGTTTGCACACGGGTATGCGGAGGACAAGGACTTTGCCGGAAGTACGGTGAAGGGGTGCAAGTGGGACGGCCAGTATTGGCGGCGCGAGAAGGGGAACCAGATTGTGGTGCCGCGGAGTGCGTCATTGCGGCAAGCGCTGTTGGAAGAGGCGCATGACTCGCACTACAGTGGTCATTTCGGCCATGACAAGACCTTCAAGACGCTTGCGTGCCAATATTGGTGGGCGACGATGGGAGCAGATTGTAAGGAGTATGTGAGCAGCTGTGACACGTGCCAAAGAATCAAGTCACGGAGGACACGGGCGCCAGGGGAGCTGCAGCCGCTACCGGTGCCGGAACGTCCGTGGACGGACATCTCACTTGATTTTGTGGGGGGTCTTCCACGGAATGCAACGGGCAACACCATGGTGCTGGTGGTGGTGGATCGCTTCAGCAAAATGGCGCACTTTATTCCATGTGCGGAGAAGGTCACGGCAGCAGAGACGGCTCAACTCCTCTTGCAACACGTCATCAAACTGCACGGGGTGCCGAAGTGCATGGTCTCGGACCGCGACCCGCGCTTCACCTCCCAGTTTTGGGAGGAACTCTTCAAGAAGCTAGGCACCCGTGTGGCTCTTTCATCGGCCTACCATCCCCAAACGGATGGCCAAACTGAGCGCACCAATCAGACCATGGAGCAGCTACTGCGGGGGATCTTGGAGCCGGATGGCAAGGGATGGGAATGCAAGCTCCCGGTGGCTGAGTTTGCCTACAACTCAGCAGTGCATGCCTCTACGGGGCGGTCCCCCTTTGAGGTAGTGTATGGGGTGCAGCCGGCATGTCCCTCAGACATGGCAACGGGGTCGGACCTACCCGCGGTGCAGCAGTTTACAAGTGACTTCACAGAGGTGTGGCGCGGTGTACGCGAGGCGCTACACAAGGCATAGCAGCAGATGAAGCGGCAAGCAGACAAGCACAGGACAGCCGAGGAGTTCTCGGTTGGACAACAGGTGCTGCTGAGCTCGCGGAACCTGCAGCTGGCGGGGGTGGGCAGCGACAAGCTCAAGCCACGGTGGGTGGGCCCTTTTCCGGTCAAGGAAAAGCGTTCCGCGGTGAGCTACGAGTTGGAGCTGCCGGACCACTATGGGATCAATCCCGTATTCCACGCTTCTCTTCTCAAGGCCTACAAGGAGCCGGATGCGCAGTTCGCAGCGCGGGGACAGGCCTCTCCCCCACCTGTCTTGGTGGAGGGTGAAGAGGAGTATGTGGTGGAGAAGATTCTCGAGCACCGTCGGCGCGGTAACGGGTGGCAATACCTAGTGCAATGGCTCGGCTATGGGCCTGAGCACAACTGCTGGGTCCCCAAAACCGATTTCCACAGGGGCGGTGCTGTCAACACGGTCCTCCGAGCGTACCAGGAGCGCACCTGGACGGTGCGCCCTTGGAGGGGGAGTGATGATATGGGAGCCGCCGGTCGAGGCGGTGATTACGTCATCATGCTGAGGTCAGATGCATGCTTTGATGCCTCCATTGTATTTTACATGAAAAACCATGCGAAATCGACCCAAGAACCGGGTCATTCGGGTCAGGGACGAGAAAGATACGGCCAGGAAAAGTTGGGTGGTGCGCGTCCGGAAAATGGACGGGAGCACCGGTTCGACCCCAACGAGGCGGAGCGACTTTCTCGTCCACTGCAGCCAAAGCGCCCCTACATGGACGCTTAGCCAATGAGGCAAGGTTCATTGGGGTCCATGGGCGCTTCGGGATGGCGGCTGGAGCTGCATTCACAAGCAAGGGCGCTTCGGGCGGCCGTGACCTCCGCTGGCGGTGCTGCCAGCGGCCGTCACGCGTGGAGCACTCAAACGGCCATAACTTAGCCGTTTCTTCACAGATTCATGCGTTCTTTGGTGCGTTGGAAAGCTCTCAGTGCGTACTAAATGATGCATGTGTTATTTGCATGAGTGCACCTCGATAAAGGGCTTCGGAGCGCTGAGTAGATTTCGGCTGCCCCATAGGGGCTGGTACATAAGGAGGCCTAGGGATTGATGTAGGCATGCCAATCTTACCCAGAGACTATGTACATTGCCTTGTACTGATCTATCAAGTCTAAGGGATTCATTCCTTGCCCAACTCTCCTTGTGTTCCAAGCATTGCCTCTGCACACGTCCATCCGATCCTACAAGTCTTCCGCAGCGCACCTTGGTGCAAACGCCGCCGGGAGAGTCGCACGGAGGGAACCTTGGTCACTAGCAGCGGTCTTGCTGCTAGGAGAGGGTCGTGCGACATCTCAAGGGTTGGCCCACACATCAAGGGGTCGAGGGTTGGGAGGTTTATCCCAAGGGCTCGGCGTGTGACCGTCACGCCGGGCGCCCCTCGGTTCACAGAGCATGCTAAAGGCCTCCCAAGAGGCCGGCATGTGATGCGTGGCCTCGGAGTCCAGGATCCAGGTCTCAGCATTGTCCTGGACGGGGGTCGCCAGATCGCTAATGGTCACATGGCAGCAAGCAAGAGACGCGAATGTGGTGGATGGGGGAGCGAAACGAGTCTGCCAATCATCAAGCGATGCAACGTCGTCACAGAAGGGGGTAGAGAAGACCACAGGAGGCGACGATGTAGACAAGGAAATGGGACACGACTGTAGCTCAGTCTCAGTCATGCATGGCTGGGTAGGAGAGTACGAAGTGACGCAACTCGCACTTCCCTTGGGGAGAGGGCAAGGCAGGCCGAGCTTGAGTACAATGATCTACCCTAGCAGACACTCACGGGAGGACGGCCTGGGAGTGTAGACCGAGTGCGGAGTGACGGCACCAGAGCCCGGGTAGGGGAAGGGCTGCGCCGATGAATGGAACGGAGGCGCCGACGGCTGCGGATAGTACTGCTGTGGCACGAGTGTCTGTTGGACATACGGAGCAATTGGACTGGCGGAGCTACTGGACGAGGCTAAGGCGTCAGGGTTGGCAGAAGCTACGGCGACAGAGGCGAGATTGCGCTCCCGTTGGCGACGCATGGTGGCGATGATGCACACCTTGTCTTTCGGGAGAGGGCACGTGTACCACCCGTGCCTGAACTTGCCACAATTGTGGCAGACCAATGCTGGACCCGGTCAATGGCTGCTGCTGCTGCTGTAGCAGGCCCTTGCCTTTCTTGTTCCAATGCGTCTTCTTCCCCAAACATGATGAGGTAGATACGGCGGGGGAAGCGACGGCCACGGAGGCGACGGCAGGGGAGGCAAGAGCCTCCATGCGCTGGAGTTGGGACTCCTGAAGAGCTTCCTTGATCCGGAGGAAGAGCTCCTATGCCCAAGGCATAAGGGTGCCCTGGGCCACCATGGTGGAGAGGACGTCCTCGGGGTAGTGCACGAAGACGTCTGCGTACGTGCTCGTGGCACCGTGGTTGATGGTGAGGAGCGGGGCCAGAGGGGGTGGGCACAGGTGCCGAGACGACGAAGGATGTCCTCCGCTCACTGCCAGTAGGCGCTGACCGTCTCGGTCTCCCTCATGTGTAGGTAGTTGAACTCTCGCAGCAGACGGCTGGTCTCAGCCTCGCTGGACAAGCGATGGGGACGAGTAAGGACATGCCACGCGGCTACAGGGTCTTGGGTGGCATTGGCGGTGAAGTCGTCGAGGAAAGGCTCCAGGGCTAGGCGGGAAGCCGGAGGGGCGACAGGGACGAAGGCACGTGCGGCGCGACCAGCGTCATACAACTGGTTGGCCTGGGTGGTGTCATACAGGAGGATGTAGTACGCCAACAGGCCCTCATCCTGCGCCCAGATGCAAAACCTGAGCTCCCAGCTCCGGAACTGCTCGCCAACCTCAAGAGGCAGAGGCGGTGTCTCAAAATCCTTCTGCCTGCGGCCGAAGGACTGAGAGTGGGGCCAAGGACGGAGGTCACCGCCTGTCGCTTGCGCTGACTCTGCTACTCCGCTAGGTAATGCGTGACGATGGACAAAGCGAGGCTAGAGTGCCCTCATGGAATAAATGGTGGCAGCGTGCTGGTGGTAGCATGGGAGGCCAATGGCCGCAGCGCTGCAAGCTGCTGCGTCAAGGCGGCAAGCCGTTGCTAAAGAGCAGCCACGGGATCAGGATGTCGCAAAGGATGCTAGAGGGCTCTTCCTGTTGTTGCTGCTCCTGCTACTACTGTTGCTATTGCTGGTGCTGCTATTGCTACTGCTACTGCTATTGCTGCTGCTGTAGCTGCTACAGCTGCTGTAGGAAAGGGGGACAAGGGGTCCTCCCAACGGAGGACGACCCCTCCTCAGAGGGGCTGTTCGTCATGGTGGATTATGATACCTCTTGTGCCCCGCCTCTTTTCTTGTGTTTTTGTCTCTGTTTGTGTGCCGCTGATGTCAGTAGTGACGTCAGGCGAGGATGGCTAACGTCAGCAGATGCCACTAAAGTGTGTGTAGAGCTACCGCTTTGTTCCCCTACTTATTTTTTGTGTTGTTCATGACGTCGGCAGTGACGTCAGCGGACGGGCGCTCACGTCAGCAACGGTTGATGTAGGCGCTGCTCCGTGGTTGCAGCCTTTGTTGCTGGTGTTGTTGTTGCTGCTAGTGCTCTTGTTGCTTTTGCTACTACTTCTGCTGCTGCTGCTGCTTCTGCTGTCGCTGCTGGTATGGCTACTGGCGGGGATGGGATCTTGTTTTTTTTTCGTTCTTGATCGTCACTGTGAGCCCGCTGCTTGCTACGAATGACGAGCCGCGAGAAGCGAGCTCGTTGCTAGCTGCTCGCTGCTTTTTGCGAGCAGCGAGCTCGCTGCGAGTAGCTCGCCGCTCATAGCGAGCAGGGGGTTGCGGGCAGCTGTGGCTGTTGCTGCTACTGGCTGCCGCTCCAACCGCTGCTGGTGCTGCTACTACGGCCTGCTGCTGCTGCTCCGAGCTGTTGTAAGCTGCCACTGCTGCCGGTTGCTGCTCGTTGCTGTTGCTGCTGTTCCTTTGGGCTGCTGTTATTGCGAGCTGCCACTATTGCCAGCTGCTGTTGTGTGCAGCTGGTACTGGCTGTTGTTGCTATTGCTCGCTGCTAATGCAGGCTGCTCCTGCTGCTTGTGCTAGCTGCTGCTGTCAGTCACAGCTGGATGACGTCGTTGTGTGCATCGTCGCGAGCAAGCGTGTGATGTGGCCTGCCGCTCACCTCCTCGCGTCAAGCGTGGGGGTCAGTGTTGCCGGAAAGAAATCCGACAGGATTTCCCTTGGCCCAGTGGCCGTGGGAAAAATTCTGACACCGCACCAGGCGGGTCAATGCTGCCGGAAAAAAATCCGGCAGCATTTTCCCTGCTCTTGCGTGTATGGAGGTCCGCCGGCGTTGTCTAGCACTTGTACATCACTCTTCTGCTACTGCTGCTATACACTGGCTTTGATACCAAGACAGAAATGCTAGCCAGCAGGTTGGGACAGCAATGTTGTTGATGCAACGTGCAGTCTTCCACGCTCGTTGCTTAAGTATGCTGCTCTATAGACTAAGTGTGGAAGCTCAGTGTTTGTTACTCAAAAGTGGGCGCGCCAGTGTTATCGCTAGAAAGCAGCTGAAAACTGAAGGTAACTGATTAGGAATGAAGAATAAGTTACAATGGGAGACCCCTCGAAGTTCTAGCTCTCTCTCCACTAGTGGAGAACTTGTTACATAGCTAACCAGCCAATCAGAAAATAGTCCTAGACCTATTTCCTGGCAGGCAGGGTTTTCTCGATGAGCCATGCCGCAAGCCCAACAGCCCAAAACCCGGGCGTCGTCTGTTTTGCCTGAAAATTGGACCATACTATAATACCGACGTTGCAAACGCAGTCTTGCAGTCAGAATTAGCTATAAAAATAGCACCAAAGAGTTACGGCTGCCCGAACCCGGGCAGTGCCTACGACAATCTGTGATGCCAAACAGGGCCACACAGTAAGAGACATGGACCCTAGGCACAACATGAAGCTGCATACGCAGTGTTACTACCAGAAACAGCGCTGGATGCATGTGGACAACATGTGCAGTGGCAGTGACCGCCGGCGGCCCGACCGCCGAGGAGGCCTGGTGATGGAGCTGAGCTCGTTGCCGGAGGGAGGAGGCTCCAGCAAACTGTGAGTGGGCCTCACCGTGCGTCGGCTCCACCGAACGACACTCCAACAGCGCCGAGTCTCGCCGTCCGTGATCTGCACGCCGATGTACACAAGCCGGGAGGACACAACAGAGTATAATGAGAGATGCACAAAAATCAACAAATATAGTTGTGCCCATCATTTTGCTTGATAGATGAGCGATGTCCATAGTCAAGAACGGAAAGACCGCAGAGTCCATAGACAAAAACGGAAAGTCAACGGTGTTGAGAGTCGAAAACGATACAAGAGCGGTGTTCATGTTCTTCATTGTGTGAGCAAAATCGGATTATAATGGTAATTGTATCCAAGTCAAAATTCACACTTGAAGTCGGACTTTGCCGACTTTGAGGACGAATAGGGCAACGCTGACAATGGCCTCGCGGGCGTCAAAATTAACCCTGTTGCGAGTTTTGGAGGTCGCAAATGCGAACACCAAAACTCGCGACATGGTCCGCCGTATCTCGCAACCCCCCCTCCCCCATATCCGATAAACTCCCTAGTTGAACTGGGAGGTTTGGGTTTTTTGTTTTTTACTTGCCCGAGCATCTGCCGTGCCCCTCGGTAGTGGGTCCCGGCAGATTCCCTTTCTTCAATCACAGCGTGCGCTGCATCTCGCATCCCCCCCCCAATATCCGAATAAAAATCCCTGGTTGCACTGGGGGGTTTGGGTTTTGTTTTTCTACTTTCTCGGGCACCTGCCGAGCTCTGCGGTAGCGGGGCCCGGCAGATCCCCATTCTTCTATCACAGCGTGCGTCGCATCCTGCAAACCACCCCAAACCGATGACAAACCCCCTAGGTTAAATGGGGGATTTGTCAAGATCATCGCAAGCTCGCAGTGAGGTTTTGTCGTGAAACGCCTACCGCGAGCTCGCAATGAACCGAGAAGCTCAAAGTCAAAATCCATGTCAAATGTGTGATATCCATGAAACATATATCAGCCTTGCTTGTTTTTGCTTGCACGATGAAAAACATGGGCACCGCTGTCATTTCAGTCGCGACTATGGACAGCGTCTTCATTCCTTTTTTTTCTATGGACTCCGCCGTCTTTCCGTTTTTTACTATGGACATTGCTGATCTATCGACCGAAACGATGGGTACATTACTACACGGTCCTACATACAAACATCGTGTTGGCGAAGGGCAGTAGTGTTTGAGTATAAATTTGAATACAACATACCAAACATGGGTTGCATGCTGAATGGACATGATGAGGCTCCCCCCAATGACGTTTTGATTATGGTCGTATGAACAGCAAATCCGTCACATGGGCGCATGTTGGCACGGCACTCCGCTCAGATGAAGTTCGGGCACGGGGAGGCCAACGGACCATGACCATCCTGCCGGCTCTCACTCCCCAGCAGGAAATGGAGGCATGGACTTCAATCAAGGCTTGTTGGAACTTGTTTTAGGGAGTTGGGGACTTGCCCACATGGATGAACGAACCATGCAAACCTGACATTACGTGCTGAATACTTAATGTTTGCATGCCCACTCCTTGCCCACCGAACACCTCTTAGCAGTTGGAGCCCTGGACTTGAAACCCTAGCTCACTGTTAATATTTGTGGATAATTCAGTCACCTTTATCAACTTTCTACATCAATATACCCATTGTTACTATACTATTGCATT
>SZWC01020285.1:0-11474 GCA_023375785.1 Penium margaritaceum
AGGAGAGGTACCTTTATCCTAGTCAGCACACTCTGACAAGGCAATCCTAAGACCAAGGACCTTTTTGGATATTTCTCCCATCAGGTCTTGACCCTGGACCTCTTGTCTTTTTCTTTTCTTAGGCTAACGCATGGAGCCATCACCCATGGCCACCCAGACATCGACGGTCCATGACCCCGGAAACTTTGAAAATTCATATCTCCCAATCCGACCGTTGGATCGGCCTGAAACGTGGACCGTCGATAATTTGCTACGTGATCTTTCTAATGGTGAAGTCAGATTGACGATCGGAGCAGGCATCGGGTAGTTTCCTGGGACTTGCTCCCGTCGAGCTGAAACTGAGCCGGATGGCTCCTTTCCCAACAATCTCCCACTTTGCCACATTCAGAGTGGGCTGAGTCCACACGCCTTCATGCAGAACTGCTACTTCTCACGGGTCACTAGCTTGGTGCAGAAATCAGCGACCTGCTTGCTTGTTGGAGTAAACTCGAGCTTGATAGCACCCTCATGATGAAGTGATATGCGATGTGAATGTGCTTGGTGTGTGCATGGTGCTCAGGATTCTTGGCGAGTGCGATTGCGCTCTAGTTGTCGATGCGCACACAAACTGGATCTGCTGTACTCCCACTCATCTCCGCCATGAGACGCTGTGGCCAAACTGCTTCCTTCGCTTCAAAATTGAGAGATACGTACTCAGGCCACGACCACCTGCCGCTTGCTGCACCAACTGATGGCCCCACCATTCATGCGGAATACATGTCCAGAGATGGATTTGCGGTCCTCAGGGTTTGAAGTCCAATCTGTGTCCGTATAGCCGATGATGTTGTTGTCGTTGCCGTTGTACGTGATGCCGATGTTGATGGTTCCAGCAAGGTAGCGGAAGATCCGCTTCACTGCCTTCAGGTGCTCAGGTCTGGGGTTCCCCATGTACTGGCTCACAGCGCTCACAGCCTGTGCGAGGTCCGGCCTAGTTTCAACCATCAGGTACATGAGACTGCCGACGGCGCTCTGGTACTTCTGCCGCTCAACTGCATCCGCTTATCCATTGAAGCTCACGAGGTACTGCCAAGTCCCTAGCGGCGTGTCGATGGGTTTGGCCTCTGCCACGCTGAACCGCTACAAGACGTCCTTGATGTAACGATTTTGCTACAGCGAGAGAGAGTGTAATTTGCGGTCACGCGTGATCTGGATACCGAGGAAATATGATGCCTCCCCAAGATCAGACATCTGGAAGCGCTCTTGCATGGCCTCCTTGAATTCCTGTAGTGCAGACATGCTGTTGGAAAGGAGGAGCATGTCATCCACATAGACAATGATGAGGAGGATCTCATGCTTATGCTGCCAGCGATACTTACTGTAGTCACATTCGCTACGCTCAAACCCCATGCACTGCAGCGCCGCATCCAACTTCTGGTTCCAAGCACGCGACGCTTGCTTGAGGCCGTATAGCGACTTTTGCAGCTTGCAAACCAGGTACTCTTGGCCATCCATGACGAACTCCTCTGGCTGCTCCATCTAGACCTCCTTCTCCAAGAATACCGTCTTGACATCCATGTGGTGAATCTCAAAATCCTCCGCAACTGCATAAGAAAGGAGCATGCGCACAGAGGCAAACTTTGCAATAGGAGCAAAGGTTTCCGTGTAGTCGATGCCTTCCTGCTGCGAGTAGCCCTTGGCGACCAGCCTCGACTTGTATTTTTCCAGGTTGCCATCTGTTCCCCGCTTCTTCTTGAATACCCACTTGCACTTGACCACCTTACGTCCAGGTGGACGCTCTGTCAGCTCCCACGTGCCATTGTCCAGCTGTGATTGTATCTCTTGCTGCACGGCTTGCGCCCAATCTGCTGCATCAGGTACAACCATGACCTCCTTGTATGACGCTAGCTCATCTGAATCTGCTACAACTGCGACGTTCATCAGCTCTAGTTTCTGTAATATGCAGAAATGGCTGCACGGACCAGGCTTGTAGCGCACCGTAAGAGGATACCTGCGACCTGTTTCTCGAGTGTTAGCAGGCAGCTGGCGCAGTGCTGCTGGCAGAACTACTGATGGTGGTGGTGCTTCACTGTCTTCCTCTGCTTCTGCAAATGAGGCCGTTGTATCTGCTGCATCAGACATGGTAGAATAAACTGGTTCTCCCACTTTCACAGTGGAGGAAGGATCAGTAGAGACTGGGTCAGGAAGGATATCTGCTCCCACTACCTCGTCAGCTGCTGGTTCTGCTCCCTCTTCATTGACAATGTTGGTACCGATGACATTGCTCTCGTTGAAGACGACATCCTTGGAGATGATGACGTAGCCTGTATCCCTCTCGTAAAGGCGATAGGCCTTGCTTGCCACGTCATAGCCAATCATCAGCATCTGCACGCTCTTCACGTCCCACTTCTACCGCTTCTCCTTTGGCACGTGCATGTGTGCCAAGGTGCCAAACGCGCGAAGATGACCCACGCTCGGCATCTTGCCGAGCCACACCTCGTACAACGTCATCTGCTCCAAAGCCTTAGTTGGACTGCGCTTCTTGATGTACATCGCAATGCTCACCGCTTCGGCCCAGAAGTCGTAGGTCAACCGAGTCGCGTGAAGCATGGAGCGTGCCGACTCAACGATAGTGCGATTGGCACGTTCTGCTATACCGTTCTGCTGCGGCGAGTATGGCGCAGTGCGCTACGCCTTGATGCCTGCTGCTGCGAGGTAGTCCTGGAACTCCTTGCTCGGGTACTCTCCACCGCGGTTGCTGCGCAGCGCCTTGATCTTCTTCCCAGTCTGGTTCTCCACCATTGCCTTGAACTCCTTGAACCTGTCAAAGGAATGTTCCTTGGAAGTAAGAAAGTACACAGCAGTGTAACGGCTGAAATCATCAATGAAGGTCATAAGTCTTCTGGGTCTGCATCGGGCCACACAAGTCTTTATGGACCAGCTCCAGCACCTCCTTTGCATGCTCCCCTGCTCGAGAGAACGCCTTACGATGCTGCTTCCCTTCCAAACAGCCGATGCACAGCTGTTGCTCAAAGTTGGAGATGGTGGGCAAGTCACGTACCATCTGCTTCGCTTGAAGCTGCTGCAAGGCATGCATGCTGATATGGCCATAGCGTGCATGCCAGATCTCCCCATCTATTGCCCGTACCACTGTTGTAAGACTCTGCTCACGTGGGATCTTGGTCGCCCCCAGCAGGCGGTACATGTCGCCCTCCTTCACCGACCTGGCCAACTCCTCTCTAGTATCCTTGTTGAGGAGGTAGCCATAGTCATCGTCAAAGACGATGCGTAGACCTGTGTTGGTGAGAGAGGAGACTGAGAGGAGGTTGAATGTAGCATCAGGTACATACAGCACGCCATGGAACACTCCCACTTCAATGCCATGCGGGATCTCCAAATACATCTATACAATCCCAATTCCCTCAGCATACACAACCCGATGATCACCCATAGTGATAGGAGGGGATGGGATGGACAGCAGCTGTGTAAACCACTCCTTGTGATGTATCAGGCTCTTGGTACATCCTGAGTCCTAGTACCATGCAAGATCCGACTGCTCCACCTGCGACATGTCAGACTTCGCCATGAAGAGACGGTCGCGTACCTCCTTGGCCACATTCATGTTGCCAAAGTGGCACACACGAGCCTGGTTTTGCTACTGCTGCTGCTACTGACGCTTTTGTGACTGCTGTTGCTATTGATATGGAGACTACTGCTTTTGCTGCTGCTGCTGCTGCTCCTTTTGGTCCCTCTTGAGCTTGAAATACTCCTTTTTGTTGTGTTCGTCTTTCTGGCAGTAGTGGCATTTGCCTTTCTTTTGCCTCTTTGCTGCCCAGACTGCTACTGCTGCTGCTGGTTGCGTGGCTACAAAAGCTGCTTTACTGCTTCCACCGCCATTGCGCTTTGCTGCATTACAACGCAATTCCACCTGCACCAGGTGTGTGCAGATGAAGTCGAGGTCGAGAGTGGGCTGGCACTCCAGCGTCTCTCGCACCGTGTCCTAGCTGGTTGGGAGTTCCCTCAGCAAGAGGAGGACGAAGCGCGTCTCTTCCACAGGGTTGCCAGCCGCTCTCAACTGCTTCGCCAGCTCCTTTACCCTGTCCAGGTACGCCTCTATCCCTTCACCACCCTATATTTTCAGCGCCATCATCTTCTCCTCCAAAAGCATGAGGAATGCAGGATCCTTACTCTCATAATTCTTGCACAACGTGTCCCCTCTCCTTTGCAGTAGCCTTGTCACTCACGTACTGAAGATGCGGGTTGGAGATGGTGTTGAAAAGCAACCTGTAGGCTTGTTTCTCCTTCTTCTTCCACTCATACGCCGCTGGTGCAGCTGCAGATGAACCTGCATCGGCTGCACCCTTCTGTGGTGTCACTCCCGCCACCACCTGTGCTGTGGTGATGCCTTTTGCCTATGGAGGCGGAGCGCGCTCGTCACCGATCACCACCTCCCACAGGCCCCTCTCCTCCAAAAGGAGGCGGGTACGGATCTTCCAAAACGTGAAGTTGGCGCGTCCCTCCAGCCTCTCCAAGGGCTGGACTGCAGTGACCATGCCTGCTACTGCCATTTAGAGCTTTGGTGATGCTCAACGCTGCCCTTGGATGGCGGTGCTATCCCTGCTTCTACTGCTGCTTCTGCCAGAAAATTGTCTGACACAAAATGGACTGTAGATGCCAGTGTTGGGAAAGGAGCCCTCCGGCTCAGTTTCAGGTCCACAGGAGCAAGTTCCAGAAAACTTCCAGATGCCTGCTCCGATCGTCGATCCGTGTTCCCCATTGTAAAGATCATGGCAAATTTTCTACGGTCCAAGTTTCAGGCCGATCCAACGGTCGGATTGGGAGATATGAATTTTTGAAGTTTTAGGGGTCATGGACCGCCGATGTCTGGGTGGCCATGGGCGATGGCTCCATGCCTTAGCCTGAGAAAAGAAAAAGGCAAGAGGTCCACGGTGGAGACCTAATGGGAGAAATATCCAAAAAGGTCCTAGATTCTTGGATTGCCTTGTCAGAGTGTGCTGACTAGGAAAAAGTTACCTCTCCTTGCTTTTTAGGTGAGGTGAGATCCTTGTGTGCTAGCCATGGACACATGGCGATTCTCCATGGGTTTGTGGGTGATGTGACCACTAGGAGTGTGCCATGAGAGCATTTTCTAGCTCTCTAGGTCGTGTGTGACTGATCAGCCTGATTGTTAGGCTGATTTCCTCCCTTGTGTGAGATTGTGGACTCTAGTGTGTGAGCCTTAGCCTCCATGGCTAAGTGGTGTGGCTTGTGAGAGGGCTGACTTGCCCAAGCTCTAGCTCTATATGTACTCCATCATTTTGAGTGATTNAGGGTCAAGACCTGATGGGAGAAATATCCAAAAAGGTCCTTGGTCTTAGGATTGCCTTGTCAGAGTGTGCTGACTAGGATAAAGGTACCTCTCCTTACTTTTTAGGTGAGGTGAGATCCTTGTGTGCTAGCCATGGACACATGGCGATTCTCCATGGGTTTGTGGGTGATGTGACCACTAGGAGTGTGCCATGAGAGCATTTTCTAGCTCTCTAGGTCGTGTGTGACTGATCAGCCTGATTGTTAGGCTGATTTCCTCCCTTGTGTGAGATTGTGGACTCTAGTGTGTGAGCCTTAGCCTCCATGGCTAAGTGGTGTGGCTTGTGAGAGGGCTGACTTGCCCAAGCTCTAGCTCTACATGTACTCCATCATTTTGAGTGATTCAATAACCATTCTTCAGCACAAGTGATGCCCTTTCAGTCCCACATGCTCGCTGCTCCAAGGCTCCCTCTCTCCTCCAGACCCAACATTTGGTATCAGAGCCAGATTCTGCGAGATTCAGCCAGCACAGGCCGTCACTTTGAGAGTGACGGGTTAGGGTCAAACCTTGACCAAATTTGACAATCGACCCTTGGATCTTCACGTTCAAAAGACAAGCTTTCCAACGAGCACAAGATCGCGAAGATCCAACAGTCGGATTGAGAGTTATGCTCAAAACAAGGTCGGCCAGGGCTACACTCTTCTCTATGAGTAAGACTGTCGCCTTGTGATGACCATAACTCTCTCGTTTCTTTGTCAAAGTTAAAAAGTGGCACATGCAAATTGTAGTATTTTTCCTAAGCTTTCTATTGGAGTAAACATATTTGCATTCCATTGATTCGTTTGGGAGAAACGCCGTTTACAATCTGGCTGGTCTGAGTTGGAGTAGGAGCAGCACACCCTGTTTTCAAGAGGGCATATCTTTCAAAATACCCTGTTGATGACCCTGTTTTATGGGTCGATCTAAAATTTTTTAAGCTGCATTTTCTAGTGTTGGGCTGAGTTTTTCCAAATTCCCAGTCGGCTGGCATCTACAGTCCATTTTCTGTCAAAAAGATTTCTGGCAGAAGTAGTAGCAGAAGCAGGGGTAGCGCCGCCACCCAAGGGCAGCGTTGAGCATCACCAAAGCTCAAAATGGCAGCAGCAGCTGTGGTATCAGCAGCCGAGCCCTTGGAAAGGCTGGAAGGATGTGCCAACTTCATATTTTGGAAGATCCATACCCGCCTCCTTTTGGAGGAGAGGGGCTTGTGGGAGGTGGTGAGCGGCGACGAGCGCGCTCCGCCTCCACAGGCAAAAGGCATCACCGCAGCTGAGGTGGTGGCGGGGAAGACAGCGAAGAAAGGTGCAGCAGATGCAAGTTCATCTACAACTGCAGCGGCGGCGTATGAGGAGTGGAAGAAGAAGGACAGGCAGGCCTACAGGTTGCTTGTCAACACCATCTCCAACCCGCATCTTCAGTACGTGAGTGACAAGGCTACTGCAAAGGAGGGGTGGGACAGGTTCTGCAAGAAGTATGAGAGTAAGGATCCTGCATTCCTCATGCTTTTGGAGGAAAAGATGATGGCGCTGAAAATGCAGGGTGGTGAAAGGGATGGAGGCGTACCTGGACAGGGCAAAGGAGCTGGCGAAGCAACTGAGAGCGGCCGGCAACCCTGTGGAAGAGACGCGCTTCATCCTCCTCTTACTGAGGGGACTCCCAACCAGCTACGACACGGTGCGAGAGACGCTGGAGTGCCAGCCAACTCTCAACCTCGACTTCATCCGCACACACCTGGTACAGGTGGAATTGCGTCGCAATGCAGCAAAGCGCAATGGCGGCGGTAGTAGTGAAGCAGCTTTTGTGGCTACGAGGTCTCGCAACCAGCAGCAGCAGCAACACTCTGGGCAGCAGGGAGGCAGAAAGAAAGGCAAATGCCACTACTGCCAGAAAGAGGGACACTACAAAAAGGAGTGTTTGAAGCTCAAGAGGGACCAAAAGGAGCAGTAGCAGCAGCAGTCATCGCAGCAGCAGCAGCAAAAGCAGTAGCAGCAGCAACAGCAGTCACAACAGCGTCAGCAGCAGCAAAACCAGATTGGTGTGTGTCACTTTGGCAACATGAATGTGGCCAAGGAGGTGCGCGACGGTCTGTTCATGGCGAAGTGTGACATGTCACAGGTGGAGAAGGCGGATCTCGCATGGTACAAAGACTCAGGGTGTACCAAGAGCCTCACACATCACAAGGAGTGGTTTACACAGTTGTTGTCCATCCCTCCCCGTCCTATCGCTATGGGTGATGATCGGGTGGTGTATGCCGAGGGGATTGGGATTGTGGAGATGTGGTTGGAGACCCCACGTGGCATTGAAGTGGGAGTATTCCATGGCGTGCTGTATGTACCTGGTGCTGCATTCAACCTTCTCTCAGTCAGCTCTCTTACAAACACAGGACTGCGCGTCGTCTTCGATGATGACTATGGCTATATCCTCAACAAGGATACAGGAGAGGAGTTGGCCAGGTCGGTGAAGGAGGGCGACATGTACCGCCTGCTGGGGGCGACCAAGATCCCGCGTGAGCAGAGTCTTGCAGCAGTGGTGCAGGCGACAGATGGCCAGATCTGGCATGCGCGCTACGGCCACATCGGCATGCGCGCCTTGCAGCAGCTTCAAGCAAAGCAGATGGTGCGTGACCTGCCTACCATCTCTAACTTTGAGCAGCAGTTGTGCATCGGCTGTTTGGAGGGGAAGCAGCACCGGGAGGCGTTCTCTGGAGCAGGAGAGCGTGCAAAGGAGGTGCTGGAGCTGGTCCACACNATCCTCAACAAGGATACAGGAGAGGAGTTGGCCAGGTCGGTGAAGGAGGGCGACATGTACCGCCTGCTGGGGGCGACCAAGATCCCGCGTGAGCAGAGTCTTGCAGCAGTGGTGCAGGCGACAGATGGCCAGATCTGGCATGCGCGCTACGGCCACATCGGCATGCGCGCCTTGCAGCAGCTTCAAGCAAAGCAGATGGTGCGTGACTTGCCTACCATCTCTAACTTTGAGAAGCAGTTGTGCATCAGCTGTTTGGAGGGGAAGCAGCACGAGGAGGCGTTCTCTGGAGCAGGGGAGCGTGCGAAAGAGGTGTTGGAGCTAGTCCACACGGACTTGTGCGGACCGATGCAGACCCAGAGCTTTGGAGGCTCTAGGTATTTCCTGACCTTCATTGATGATCTCCGTCGTTACACTATTGTGTAATTCCTTCCTTCCAAGGACCAGTGCTTTGACAGGTTCAAGGAGTTCAAGGCCATGGTAGAGAACCAGACTGGCAAGAAGATCAAGGCGCTACGCAGCAATCGTGGTGGAGAGTACCTGAGCAAGGAGTTCCAGGACTACCTCACAGCAGGTGGCATCAAGGTGCAGCGTACCGTGCCATACTCGCCGTAGCAGAACGGTGTAGGAGAATGCGCCAACCGTACCATTGTGGAGTCGGCGCGCTCCATGCCGCATGCGGCTCGGCTGACCTACGACTTCTGGGCTGAAGCAGTGAGCATTGCGGTCTACATCAAGAACCGCAGTCCAACTAAGGCGCAGGAGCAGATGACGCCGTACGAGGCGTGGTTTGGCAAGAAACCGAGCGTGGGTCATCTCCGAGCATTTGGCAGCCTGGCGTACATGCACGTGCCCAAGGAGAAGCGGCAGAAATGGGACGCAAAGAGTGCGCAGATGCTGATGATTGGCTACGACATGGCAAGCAAGGCCTATCGACACTACAAGAGGGATACAGGCCAGGTCATCATCTCCAGGGATGTCGTCTTCAATGAGAGCATCATCATCGGCACCAACATTGTCTATGAAGAGGCAGTAGAACCAGAAGCTAACGAGACAGTGGGAGCAGAACTCCTTCCTGACCCAGCCTCTCCCGATCCTTCCTCCACTATGACAGTGGGAGAACAACTCTCCTCTCCCATGTCTGATGCAGCACATACAGCAGCCTCACCGGCAGAAGCAGAGGAGGGAGATGTAGCACCACCAGCAGCAGCAGTTGTGTTAGCAGCACCGCGCCAGCCGCCCGCTAACGCTCCAGCACCAGGTCACAGATACCCTCTTAGGGTGCGTTACAAGCCTGGTGAGCACGGGCATTTTTGGATGCTGCAGAAACCAGAACAGATGAACGTCGCAGTTGCAGCAGATTCAGATGACCCAACGTCATACAAGGAGGCCATGACTGCACCGGACGCAGCAGATTAGGCGCAAGCCGTGCAGTAGGAGATACAGTCGCAGCTGGACAACGGCACGTGGGAGCCGACTCAGCTTCCACCTAGACGTAAGGTAATCAAGTGCAAGTGGGTGTTCAAGAAGAAGCGGGGAGCAGATGGTAACGTGGAAAAGTACAAGGTGAGGCTGGTCACCAAGGGCTACTCGTAGCAGAGGGCATCAACTACACATAAATGTTTGCCCCTGTTGCAAAGTTTGCCTCTATGCGCACGCTCCTCTCTTATGTAGCAGCTGAGGATTTCGAGGTTCACCACATGGATGTCAAGACGGCATTCTTGAATGGTGACTTGGAGGAGGAGATCTACATGGAGCAGCCGGAGGGGTTCGTCATGGATGGCCAGGAGCACCTGGTTTGCAAGCTGCAGAAGTCGCTCTACGGCCTCAAGCAAGCGTCGCGTGCTTGGAACCAGAAGTTGGATGCGGCGTTGCAGTGCATGGGGTTTGAGCGCAGCGAGTGTGACTACAGCGTGTATCGCTGGAAGCATGAGCATGAGATCCTCATCATCATTGTCTATGTGGATGACATGCTCCTCCTTTCCAACAGCATGTCTGCACTGCAAGAGTTCAAGGAGGCCATGCAGGAGTGTTTCCAGATGTCTGATCTCAGGGAGCCATCATACTTCCTCGGCATCCAGATCATGCGTGACCGCAAATCACGCTCTCTCTCGCTACAGCAAAGTCGCTACATCAAGGACGTCCTGCAGCGGTTCGGCATGGCAGAGGCCAAACCAATCGGCATGCCGCTAGAGACGCGGCAGTACCTTGTGAGCTTCAGTGGAGAAGCAGATGCAGTTGAGCGGCAGAAGTACCAGAGCGCCGTCGGCAGTCTTATGTACCCGATGGTGGCAACCAGGCCGGACCTCACACAGGATGTGAGCATTGTGAGCCAGCACATGGCTAATCCCGGACCGGAGCACAAGAAGGCAGTGAAGCTGATCTTCCGCTACCTTGTTGGAACCATCAACGTCGGCATCACCTACAACGGCAACGACAACAGCATCATCGGCTACACAGATGCAGATTGGGCTTCAAATCCTGAGACCCGCAAGTCCATCTCTGGACATGTGTTTCTCATGAATGGAGGTGCCATCAGCTGGTGCAGCAAGCGACAGGTGGTCGTGGCCACCTCGAGCACAGAAGCTGAGTACGTCTCTCTCAGCTTTGGAGCCAAGGAAGCAGTTTGGCTCCAACGTCTCATGGCGGAGATGAGTGGGAGTGTAGCAGTTCCACTTCCTGTGCGCGTCGACAACCAGAGCGCAATAGCACTCGCCAAGAATCCTGAGGACCATGCACGCACCAAGCACATTGACATCGCATATCACTTCATCAGGAACATGGTGCAGGAGGGTGCTATCAAGCTCGAGTTTACTCCAACCAGTAGGCAGGTCGCGGATATCTGCACCAAGCCAGTGACCCATGAGAAGCAGCAGTTCTGCATGAAAGCATGTGGACTCAGCCCACTCTGACTGCGGCAATGTGGGCGATTGTTGGGAAAGGAGCCGTCCGGCTCAGTTTCAGGTCCACAGGAGCAAGTTCCAGAAAACTTCCAGATGCCTGCTCCGATCGTCGATCCGTCTTCACCATTGGAAAGATCGTGGCAAATTATCTACGGTCCAAGTTTCAGGCCGATCCAACGGTCGGATTGGGAGATGTGAATTTTCGAAGTTTAAGGGGTTATGGACCGCCGATGTCTGGGTGGCCATGGGTGATGGCTCCATGCCTTAGCCTGAGAAAAGAAAAAGGCAAGAGGTCCAGGGTCAAGACCTGATGGGAGAAATATGCAAAAAGGTCCTTGGTCTTAGGATTGCCTTGTCAGAGTGTGTTGACTAGGATAAAGGTACCTCTCCTTACTTTTTAGGTGAGGTGAGATCCTTGTGTGCTAGCCATGGACACATGGCGATTCTCCATGGGTTTGTGGGTGATGTGACCACTAGGAGTGTGCCATGAGAGCATTCTCTAG
>SZWC01020285.1:11762-38063 GCA_023375785.1 Penium margaritaceum
CTAGAGAATGCTCTCATGGCACACTCCTAGTGGTCACATCACCCACAAACCCATGGAGAATCGCCATGTGTCCATGGCTAGCACACAAGGATCTCACCTCACCTAAAAAGTAAGGAGAGGTACCTTTATCCTAGTCAGCACACTCTGACAAGGCAATCCTAAGACCAAGAACCTTTTTGGATATTTCTCCCATCAGGTCTTGACCCTGGACCTCTTGTCTTTTTCTTTTCTCAGGCTAACGCATGGAGCCATCAGCCATGGCCACCCAGACATCGACGGTCCATGACCCTGGAAACTTCGAAAATTCATATCTCCCAATCCGACTGTTGGATCGACCTGAAACCTGGACCGTCGATAATTTGCTACCTGATCTTTCTAATGGTGAAGTCGGATTGACGATCGGAGCAGGCATCGGGTAGTTTCCTGGGACTTGCTCCCGTGGAGCTGAAACTGAGCCGGATGGCTCGTTTCCCAACAATCTCCCACTTTGCCACATTCAGAGTGGGCTGAGTCCACACGCCTTCATGAAGAACTGATGCTTCTCACGGGTCACTAGCTTGGTGCAGAAATCAGCGACCTGCTCGCTGGTTGGAGTCAAATCCAGCTTGATAGCACCCTCCTGATGAAGTGATATGCGATATCAATGTGCTTTGTGTGTGCATGGTGCTCAGGATTCTTGGCGAGTGCGATTGCGCTCTGGTTGTCGATGCGCACAAGAACTGGAACTGCTGTACTCCCACTCATCTCCGCCATGAGACGCTGAAACCAAACTGCTTCCTTCGCTTCAAAATTGAGAGAGACGTACTCAGGCCACGACCACCTGCCGCTTGCTATACCAACTGATGGCCCAACCATTCATGCGGAATACATGTCCAGAGATGGACTTCGGTCCTCAGGGTTTGAAGTCCAATCAGTGTGTGTATAGCCGATGATGTTGTTGTCGTTGCCGTTGTACGTGATGCTGATGTTGATGGTTCCAGCAAGGTAGCGGAAGATCCGCTTCACTGCCTTCTGGTCCTCAGGTCCGGGGTTCCCCATGTGCTGGCTCAGAGCGCTCACAGCCTGTGCGAGGTCCGGCCTGGTTGCCACCATCAGGTACATGAGACAGCCGACGGCGCTTTGGTACTTCTTCCGCTCAACTGCATCCGCTTCTCCATTGAAGCTCACAAGGTACTGCCAAGTCTCCAGCGGCGTGTCGATGGGTTTGGCCTCTGCCACGCTCAACCGCTGCAAGATGTCCTTGATGTAGCGATTCTGCTACAGCGAGAGAGAGCGTAATTTTCGGTCACGCGTGATCTGGATACCGAGGAAATATGATGCCTCCCCAAGATCAGACATCTGGAAGCGCTCTTGCATGGCCTCCTTGAATTCCTGTAGTGCAAACATGCTGTTGGAAAGGAGGAGCATGTCATCCACATAGACAATGATGATGAGGATCTCATGCTCATGCTGCCAGCGATACACGCTGTAGTCACATTCGCTACGCTCAAACCCCATGCACTACAGCGCCGCATCCAACTTCTGGTTCCAAGCACGCGACGCTTGCTTGAGGCCGTACAACGACTTTTGTAGCTTGCAAACCAGGTGCTCTTGGCCATCCATGACGAACTCCTCTGGCTGCTCCATGTAGATCTCCTCCTCCAAGAATGCCGTCTTGACATCCATGTGGTGAATCTCGAAATCCTCCGCTACAGCATAAGAAAGGAACATGCGCACAGAGGCAAACTTTACAACAGGAGCAAAGGTTTCCATGTAGTCGATGCCTTCCTGCTGCGAGTAGCCCTTGGCGACCAGCCTCGACTTGTATTTTCCAGGTTGCCATCTGTTCCCCGCTTCTTCTTGAATACCCACTTGTACTTGAGCACCTTACGTCCAGGTGGACGCTCTGTCAGCTCCCACGTGCCATTGTCCAGCTGCGATTGTATCTCTTGCTGGACGGCTTGTGCCCAATCTGCTGCATCAGGTGCAACCATGGCCTCCTTGTATGACGCTGGCTCATCTGAATCTGCTACAACTGCGATGTTCATCTGCTCTGGTTTCTGTAATATGCAGAAATGGTCGCACTAACCAGGCTTGTAGCGCACCTTAAGAGGATACCTGCGACATGTTTCTCGAGCCTTAGCGGGCAGCTGGCGTAGTGCTGCTGGCACAACTACTGATGCTGTTGGTGCTGCATCGTCTTCCTCTGCTTCTGCAAATGAAGCCGTTGTATCTGCTACATCAGACATGGTAGAATAGACTGGTTCTCCCACTGTCACAGTGGAGGAAAGATCAGTGGAGACTGGGTCAAGAAGGATATCTGCTCCCACTGCCTCGTCAGCTGCGGGTTCTGCTGCCTCTTCACAGACAATGTTGGTGCCGATGATGTTGCTCTCGTTGAAGACAACATCCCTGGAAATGATGACGTAGCCTGTATTCCTCTCGTAAAGGCGATAGGCCTTGCTTGACACGTCATAGCCAATCATCAGTATCTGCACGCTCTTCACGTCCCACTTCTGCCGCTTCTCCTTTGGCACGTGCATGTGTGCCAAGGTGCCAAACGCGCAAAGATGACCCACGCTCGGCTTCTTGCCGAACCACACCTCGTGCATCATGATCTGTTCCAATGCCTTAGTGGGACTTTGGTTTTTTATGTACACCGCAGTGCTCACCGCTTCGGCCCAGAAGTCGTAGGTCAACCGAGTCGCGTGAAGCATGGAGCGCGCCGACTCAACGATAGTGAGATTGGAACGTTCTGCTATACCGTTCTGCTGCGGCGAGTATGGCGCGGTTCGCTACGCCTTGGTGCCAGCTGTTGCGAGGTAGTCCTGGAACTCCTTGCTCAGGTACTCTCCACCGCGGTTGCTGCGCAGTGCCTTGATCTTCTTGCCTGTCTGGTTCTCCACCATTGCATTGAACTCCTTGAACCTGTGAAAGGACTGTTCCTTGGAAGTAAGAAAGTACACAGCAGTGTAACGACTGAAATCATCAATGAAGGTCAGAAAATACCTAGAACCTCCAAAGCTCTGGGTCTGCATCGGGCCACACAAGTCTGTGTAGACCAGCTCCAGGACCTCCTTTGCATGCTCCCCTGCTTGAGAGAACGCCTCACGATGCTGCTTCCCTTTCAAACAGCCGATGCACAGCTGTTGCTCAAAGTTGGAGATGGTGGGCAAGTCACGTACCATCTGCTTCGCTTGAAGCTGCTGCAAGGCATGCATGCTGATATGGCCATAGCGGGCATGCCAGATCTCCCCATCTGTTGCTTGTACCACTGCTGTAAGACTCTGCTCACGTGGGATCTTGATCGCCCCCAGCAGGCGGTACATGTCGCCCTCCTTCACCGACCTGGCCAACTCCTCTCCAGTATCCTTGTTGAGGAGGTAGCCGTAGTCATCGTCAAAGACGACGCGTAGACCTGTGTTGGTGAGAGAGGAGACTGAGAGGAGGTTGAATGTAGCATCAGGTACATACAGCACGCCATGGAACACTCCTACTTCAATGCCATGCGGGATCTCTAAATACATCTATACAATCCCAATTCCCTCAGCATACACAACCCGATGATCACCCATAGTGATAGGAGGGGATGGGATGGACAGCAGCTGTGTAAACCACTCCTTGTGATGTGTCAGGCTCTTGGTACATCCTGAGTCCTTGTACCATGCGAGATCCGCCTGCTCCACCTGCGACATGTCAGACTTCGCCATGAAGAGACGGTCGCGTACCTCCTTGGCCACATTCATGTTTCCAAAGTGGCACACACCAGCCTGGTTTTGCTACTGCTGCTGCTACTGTCGCTTTTGTGACTGCTGCTGCTGTTGCTTTGGAGACTACTGCTTTTGTTGTTGCTGTTGCTGCTCCTTTTGGTCCCTCTTGAGCTTGAAACACTCCTTTTTGTAGTGTCCCTCTTTCTGGCAGTAGTGGCATTTGCCTTTCTTTTGCCTCTGTGCTGCCCAGACTGCTACTGCTACTGCTGGTTGCATGAGCTTGTGGCTACAAAAGCTGCTTTACTGCTTCCACCGCCATTGCGCTTTGCTGCATTACAACGCATTTCCACCTGCACCAGGTGTGTGGAGATGAAGTCGAGGTCGAGAGTGGGCTGGCACTCCAGCGTCTCTCGGACCGTGTCGTAGCTAGTTGGGAGTTCCCTCAGCAAGAGGAGGATGAAGCGCGTCCTTCCACAAGGTTGCCAGCTGCTCTCAACTGCTTCGCCAGCTCCTTTACCCTGTCCAGGTACGCCTCCATCCCTTCACCACCCTGTATTTTCAGCGCCATCATCTTCTCCTCCAAAAGCATGAGGAATGCAGGATCCTTACTCTCATACTTCTTGCACAACGTGTCCCCTCTCCTTTGCAGTAGCCTTGTCACCCACGTACTAAAGATGCGGGTTGGAGATGGTGTTGACAAGCAACCTGTAGGCTTGTCTCTCCTTCTTCTTCCACTCCTCATACGCCGTTGGTGCAACTGCAGATGAACTTGCATCGGCTGCACCCTTCTGCGGCGTCACTCCCGCCACCACCTGTGCTGTGGTGATGCCTTTTGCCTGTGGAGGCGGAGCGCGCTCGTCGCCGCTCACCACCTCCCACAGGCCCCTCTCCTCCAAAAGGAGGCGGGTACGGATTTTCCAAAACGTGAAGTTGGCGCATCCCTCCAGCCTCTCCAAGGGCTGGGCTGCAATGACCACGCCTGCTGCTGCCATTTAGAGCTTTTGTGATGCTCAACACTGCCCTTGGGTGGCGGTGCTATCCCTGCTTCTACTACTGCTTCTGCCAGAAAACTGTCTGACAAGAAATGGACTGTAGATGCCAGCAGACTGGCAACTGAGCCCACCACTGGAAAATTCAGCTCAAAACCTTTCAGAACAACCCATAAAACAGGGTCATCAACAGGGGATTTTGAAAGATATGCCCTCTTGAAAATAGGGTATCCGTCTGCTAATACTCGAACTCAGACCAGCCAGCTTGTAAACGGCGTTTCTCTCAAACGAATCAATGGAATGCAAATATGTTTGCACCAATGGAAAGCTTAGGAAAAATACTACAATTCACATGTGCCACTTTTGAAATTTGACCCAGAAACAAGAGAGTTACGGTCATCACAAGGCGACAGTCTTACTCATAGAGAAGAGTGTAGCCGTGGCCGACCTCCATTTGAGTATAACTCTCAATCCGACAATTCGAACTTCGCGATCTTGGACTCGTTGGAAAGCTTGTCTCATGAACTTGAAGATCCAGTAGTCGATTATCAAATGTCGTCAAATTTTGACCCTAACCCGTCACTTTCAAAGTGACGGCCTGTGCTGGCTGAAACTGGCAGATTTTGGTTCTGATACCAAATGTTGGATCTGGAGGAGAGAGGGAGCATTGGAGCAGGGAGTATATGGGACTGAAAGGGAATCACTTGTTCTGAAGAATGGATGTTATATCAATCAAAATGAGGGAGTACATATAGAGCTAGAGCTTGGGCAAGTCAGCCCTCTCACAAGCCACACCACTTAGCCATGGAGGCTAAGGCTCACACACTAGAGTCCACAATCTCACACAAGGGAGGAAATCAGCCTAACAATCAGGCTGACAAGTCACACACGACCTAGAGAGCTAGAGAATGCTCTCATGGCACACTCTTAGTGGTCACATCACCCCCAAACCCATGGAGAATGGCNATGGATGTTATATCAATCAAAATGAGGGAGTACATATAGAGCTAGAGCTTGGGCAAGTCAGCCCTCTCACAAGCCACACCACTTAGCCATGGAGGCTAAGGCTCACACACTAGAGTCCACAATCTCACACAAGGGAGGAAATCAGCCTAACAATCAGGCTGACAAGTCACACACGACCTAGAGAGCTAGAGAATGCTCTCATGGCACACTCTTAGTGGTCACATCACCCCCAAACCCATGGAGAATGGCCATGTGTCCATGGCTAGCACACAAGGATCTCACCTCACCTAAAAAGTAAGGAGAGGTACCTTTATCCTACTCATCACACTATGACAAGGCAATCCTAAGACCGACGACCTTTTTGGATTTTTCTCCTGTCAGGTCTTGACCCTGGACCTCTTTTCTTTTTCTTTTCTCAGGCTAAGGCATGGAGCCTTCACCCATGGCCACCCAGACATCGGTGGTCCATTACCCCGGAAACATCGAAAATTCATATCTCCCAATCCGACCATTGGGTCGGCCTGAAACTTAAACCGTCGACAATTTGCCACCTGATCTTTCCAATAGCGAAGTCCGATTGACGATCGGAGCAGGCATCTTGTAGTTTCCTTGAACTTGCTTCTGTTGACCTGAAACAGAGTCGGATGGCTCCTTTCCCAACAGCTCCATGCCTTAGCCTGAGAAAAGAAAAAAGGCAAGAGGTCCTAGGTCAACACCTGATGGGAATAATATCCAAAAAGGTCTTAGATTATTGGATTGCCTTGTCACAGTGTGCTGACTAGGAAATATGTATCTCTCTTTACTTCTTAGGTGAAGTTAGATCCTTGTTTGCTAGCCATGGACACATGGCGATTCTCTACGGAATTGTGGGTTATGTGACTACAAGAAGTATGCCATGAGAGCATTTTCTAGCTCTCTAGGTCGTGTGTGAGTGGTCAGCCTGATTGCTAGGCTGATTTCCTCTCTTGTGTGAGATTATGGACTCTAGTATATGAGCCTCAACCTCCATGGCTAAGTGGTGTGGCTTGTGAGAGGGCTGACTTGCTCTAGCTCTATATGTACTCGATCATTTTGAGTGATTTTACGACCATTCTTCAGCACAACTGATGCCCTTTCAGTCCCACATGTTTACTGCTCCAAGGCTCCCTCTCTTGTCTAGTTCCAACACTTGAATGACCTTAGTTTCTACGTGCAAAAGGATGAGCAAGGCTTGATGTTGGTTATACTGTGTGTGGATGATCTGATCATCTGCTCATCATCAATCGAGCCGTTGAACAAGTTGAAGACAGATCTCAGTATTAGGTTCAAGATGAGGGACATGGATCCTCCAAAGTTCTACTTTGGAATAACCATATACTATGATCAAGCAGCAGGTACCATCGAATTGAACTAGACGAAGTACATCATGGAGGACTACAAGCCCATCAACACACACATGACAACAGACATCAAGCTCTCCTCTTCTATGAGCCCTAGCACAGAAGTAGAATGACGTGAGAGAGAGAACATCCCCTATGTGTGTACTGTCGGCAGCCTCATGTATGCCATGGTAGGAACATATCCTGACATTTGCTATGCTAGGGGATAAAAGAGCAGGTTCGTGGTTAATATAAGGCCACAGTACTGGTAAGTATTAAAGCATATCATATACTTTCTATAGAAGACACAATACATGGACTCTATTTTGGAGGCAAAGAGGGCTCTGAACAGCTACGGTATGTGTGGCATAGAGAAACAGACTGTAGAGAATGAATTAATGACAAAAGTCCACCTCAGCCTTTGTCTGCCTCTTCAACAGAGTTGTAGTCTCTTGCGTAAGCATAAAGTAAGACTATATCTCCCTCTCTATCGCTAAAGTAAAGAAAATCTCTCTGTCAGAAGCATGCAAGGAGAAAATGGCTACGAAGTTTACCGCTGAGATGAAAGTGCCATAGACAAAAGTAACATATGTACGTATTGACAAGAGTGCCATGAAAATGGTACAAGATGATGTCATCTCTCAAAAAACCAAGTACATCAACATCAAGTACCACTTCTCACGCAACCTAGTTATAAAGGAGATTGTACACTTGGAGTATGTATACACCAAGAAGATGCTTGCATATTGCATGACCAAGGCTAAGGCCAAGACAGCTGGAAAGAGACGATGTATCACAGCAAAAAGGACAGAGGTACAAGGGAGAGTTTGTTGATCTGAAATTCCCCATGTCCATAGCTTACATTTCGATAGGCATAGGACACATTAGGTATGCACTTCTCCCTTGGAGTAAATCTCCTAAGTCTACACGTATGAGGAGTTGAAGAATAGGCAAGCCTACACGTTACTTGTCAACAGCATCTCTAATCCGCATCTTCAATACACGGATTATAAGGCTACTGCAAAGGAGGGCTAGGACACATTGTGTAATAAGTATAAGAGCAAGGACGTTGTATTCCTTATGCTTTTGGAGGAGAAGATGATGGCGTTGAAAAAACAGAGTGGTGAAGGGATGGAGGCGTACCTGGACAGGGCAAAGGAGCTCATGAAACAACCAAGAGTGGCCGGCAACCCTATGGAAGAGACGTGCTTCATCCTCCTCTTACTGAGGGGACTCCTTACCCGCTATGACTTGGTAGAAGAGAAACTAAAGTGCCAGTAAATTCTTGACCTTGACTTCATCTACACAAACCAGGTATAGGTGGAATTACATCATAATACACGAAAGCGTAATGGCGACGGCAGTAGTGAAGTAGCTTTTGTAGCCATGAGCTCACGCAACCAGCAATAGCTACAGTAGTGTGGGCAGCAAAGAGGCAAGAAGAAAGGAAAATGCCACTACTGCTAGAAAGAAGGGTACAACAAGAAAGAGTGCTTCAAGTTGAAGAGGGACCAAGAGGAGCAACATCAATAGCAGTAGAAAACGTAATAGTCTCCACAAAAACAGTAGCAGTAGTCACAGTAGTATGAATAGCAGCAACAGCAGATTAAGGCTGGAGTGTACCACTTTGGCAACATGAACGCGGCCAAAGAGGTGTGTGACCATCTCTTCATGGCAAAGTCTGACATGTCGCAGGTCAAGAAGGCGGACATAACATGCTACAAGGACTCATGGTGCACTAAAAGTCTGACGCACCACAAGGAGTGGCTCTTGCACGTGCTGTGAATTCCCCCTCACCCTATTATTTTGGATGATGATCGGGTGGTGTATGCTTAGGAGATTGGTCGTGGAGAAATGTGGTTAGAGACCCCACGTGGTATTGAAGTGGGAGTGTTCCATGGCATACTCTATGTACCTGATGCTACAATCAACCTTCTCTCAGTCTCCTCTTTCACCAATACAAGACTGCGTGTCGTCTTTGACGATGACTATGGCTACATCCTCAACAAGGGGATTGGAGAGGAGTTGGCCAGGTCGGTGAAGGAGGGTGACATGTAACGCATACTGGAAACAACTAAGATCCTACGTGACAAGAGTCCTGTAGTAGTGGTGCATGCAATGGATGGTGAGATCTGGCATGCACGCTATGGCAACATCAGTATGCGCGCCTTCCAGCAGCTTCAAGCAAAGCAGATGGTATGTGACTTATCCACCATCGCCAACTTTGAACAGCAGTTATGCATCAGGTATTTGGAGGGAAAGTAGCAAAGTGAGGCATGCTCTGGAGTAGGAGGACGCATGAAGGAGGTCTTGGAGCTGGTTTACATAGAATTCTGTGGCCCGATGTAGATCCAAAGCTTTGAAGACTCTAGGTATTTCCAGACCTTCATTGATGATTTCAGCCGTTAAACTGTTGCTTACTTCCTTTCTTCCAAGGACCATTGCTTTGACAAGTTCACGGAGTTCAAGGCAATGGTGGAGAACCAGAAAGGTAAGAAACTCATGGCGCTACGTAGTGAGCATGGAGAAGAGTACCTGAGCAAGGAGTTTTAGGACTACCTCGTAGCAGCTAGTATCACGGACCACCGTACTACACCATACTCGTTGAAGCAAAACGGTATAGCAGAACGCATCAACCACACCATCGTAGAGTCAGCTCGGTTGACTTACGACTTCTGGGCCAAAGCCGTGAGTACTATAATCTACGTCAAGAACCGCAGTCCAACTAAGGCTGTCAAGGAGATGACATCGTACGAGGCGTGGTTCAGCAAAGAGCCAGGTGTAGGTCATCTTCACGCATTTTGCAGCTTGGCACACATGTATGTGTCAAAGGAAAAGCGGTAGAAGTGGGACGCGAAGAGTGCACAAATGCTGATGATCGGCTATGACGAAGCAAGCATGGCCTATCGCCTCTACGAGAGGCATACATACGACATAATCATCTCCAAGGATGTCGTCTTCAACGAAAGCAACTTCATCGGTACCAACATCATCTATGAAGAGGTAACTGAACCAGCAGCTGACAAAGTAGTGGGAGGAAACACTCTCCAAGACCCTGTCTCTCCTAACCCTTCCTCTACTCTGATAGTGAGAGAACCACTCTACTCTTCCATATCTGATGCAGCAAATAGAGCGGCCTTATCTGCAAAAGCAGAAAAAGGAGATGCAGTACTACCAACAGCAATAGTTGTGCCAGTAGCACTACACCAGTCGCCTACTAATGCTCGAGCACTAGGACGCAGGTACCCTCTAAGGGTGCGCTACAAGCCTAGTGAGCACTGCCATTTATGGATGTTATAGAAACTAGAACATATGAACATCACAGTTGTAGCAGACTTACATAAGCCGATGTCATATAGAGAGGCCATGGCTATACTAGATGCAACACATTGGGTGTAAGCTATGCATAAGGAGATACAATCACAGCTGGACAACGGTACATAAAAAGCTGACTAAGCGTCCACCTTGACGCAAGGTGGTCAAGTGCAAGTGGGTGTTCAAGAAGAAATGGAGAGCAAAGGGTAACCTGGAAAAGTACAAGGTGAGGCTGGTTACCAAGGGCTACTCACAGTAGGAAGGCAATGACTATACAAAAACCTTTACTCCTGTTACAAAGTTTGCCTCCGAATGTATGCTCCTCTCTTATGCAGTAGTTGAGGAGTTCTAGGTTCACTGCATGGATGTCAAGATGTCATTCTTGAATAGTGACTTGGAGGAGGAAATCTACCTGGAGCAGCCAAAGGGGTTCGTCATGGATGGCCAAGAGTACTTCGTTTGCAAGCTGCTGAAATTGTTGTACGGATGGAAGCAAGCGTCGCGTGCTTGGAACCTGAAGTTGGATGCGGTGCTGCAGTACATGGGGTTTGAGCGTAGAAAGTGTGACTCAAACGTCTTTCGCGAGCAGCATGGGCATGAGATCCTCATGATCATTTTCTATGTGGATGACATGCTCCTCTTTTCCAATTGATCATTTTCTATAGGAGTTCAAGGAGGCCATGCAGGAGCGCTTCCAGATGTCTAATCTCGGGAAGACGTCATACTTCCTCGACATCCAATTCATGCGTGATCGCAAATCATGCTCTTTTGTTGGAATAGAGCCGCTATGTCAATGATGTTTTGTAGTGATTTCGAATGGTAGAGGCTAAAACCATCGGCATGCCACTGGAGACGCGGCAGTATCTCGTGAGCTTGAGTAGAGTAGCAGATGCAGCTGAGCGGGAGAAGTACCAGATCATCGTCGGCAGTCTCATGCACCTCAAAGTGGCAACCAGACTGTACCTCGCACAGGCTGTAAGCATTGTGAGCAAGCACATGAATAATCCCACACCTGAGTACCAGAATGCAGTAAAGCGGATCTTCCGCTCCTGAGTCGAAATCATCCATATCAACATCGCCTATCACTTCATCAGGCACGTGGTGCAAGAGGGTGATATCNCAGACTGTACCTCGCACAGGCTGTAAGCATTGTGAGCAAGCACATGAATAATCCCACACCTGAGTACCAGAATGGAGTAAAGCGGATCTTCCGCTCCTGAGTCGAAATCATCCATATCAACATCGCCTATCACTTCATCAGGCACGTGGTGCAAGAGGGTGATATCAAACTCGAGGTCACTCTGGCCAATAAACAGGTTGCTGATTTCTACTCCAAGCTAGTTACCAGAGAGAAGGAACAGTTTTGCAGGAAGGCATGTAGACTCAGCCCACTCTGACTATGGCAAAGTGGGAGACTATTGGGAATAGGGCCATTGGGCTCAGTTTTAGGTCCATAAGAGCAACTTCCAAGAAAGTACCAGATGCCTGCTCCGATTTTGACATCATCATTGGAAAGATCAGGTGGCAAATCATGTACGGTCCAATTTTCAGGTCGATCAAACAGCCGGATCAGGAGATATGAATTTTTGAAGAGTCTGGGATCATGGACCGCCGATGTCTGGGTGAAAATGGGTGACGGCTCCATGCCTTAGCCTGCGAAAAGAAAACGACAGGATGTCTAGGATCAAGACCTGATGGGAGAAATATGCAAAAGGTCCTTGGTCTTAGGATTGCCTTGTCAGAGTGTGTTGACAAGAATAAAGGTACCTCTCCCTTTTTAGCTGAGGTGAGATCCTTGTATGCTAGCCAGGGATACATGGTCATTCTCCATGGGATTGTGGGTTGTTTGACCACAAGGAGTGAGCCATGAGAGCATTTTCTAGCTCTATAGATTGTGTGTGACTGGTCAGCCTAATCACTAGGCTCATTTCCTCTCTTATTTGAGATTATGGACTTTAGTGGTGAGCTTTAGTCTCCATGGCTAAGTGGTGTGGCTTGTGAGGGGACTGACTTGCCCAGGCTCAAGCTCTATATATGTACCATCATTTTGAGTGATTCAACAACCATTCTTTAGCACAACTAATGTCTTTTCAGTCCTACATGCTGGCTACTCCAAGGCTTCGTTCTTCCTCAAGATCCAATACCTATGCTGCAAGATACGGTGGCCATGGCAGCAACTCCTCTTATGATCAGAGTGGCAATGGGAGCAGTTGCGGTGGAGGAAGAAGTAATGGTGGCGTTGGATAGGGTTCAAAGCGTCCTGGGAAATTTCATAACCGTGGCAAGCCTAGGTATTGGGCATGGGAGTGCTAGGCTCCCAAAAGGGAAGACAGAGATCATGGTGGTAAAAATGAGGATAAAAGAAATAATAAGGAGTTGACCAGCATGATGGCTGAGAGCCTGCCGACAACCAAGGGAGCAGTATTACTCAAGCACAGAGCCTACGGGCTCAGCTCTGGCATGAACCACCACTTTTCAAGGAAGAAATATGGGTTCATCTCCATTAGGGACATCGATCATCGATTCAGGTATGCCAAGGATAGCCTTGTCCATGGACAAGGCGAGGGAGATAAGTTGATCAACATCAACGTGAACGGTGTGGAAAAAGACTTGAAGTTGGAGAAATTCATCTACATGCTCTCTTTTGTGGTGTTTACCACAAAAGTGTCCAAAATCTTTGGATACTGACTCTTGTTGGTGTCCAAAATAACAGACCATGACATGATGTTTGTCTTGACAGAGGAGGAGGCCGTGATTGTGAGGAACAAGGACATCAAGATCTCCTATCTCAAGAAGAGTCTTGTCGCACAGGTGCCAAAAGTTGATGGACTCTACAAGTTGCAGCCCACGCTCCTCCAGAGTACAATCAAGGGATATATGGGGGTTGAAGAGCCGAAGTCTCCAAAGCCTGATGTTGCACCAGAGGCTGTCACCATGGCGGCTAACTCCACCAAAGACACAAGATGTTGAGCTATGGCACGTGCGTTTTGGCCATGTGACTAATAGCACACTGCAAAATATGCAGCAACACAAAATGGTTCATGGAATGGAGAGATGCAAGGCCAAGGATGAAGGAAAGTGTAACAATTTGTGTAAGCAATGCCTCCAAGGCAAGGCAAAGACAAATCTCTTTGAGCATAATAGGTCACGTACGGCAGCACGTTACCCACTACTCTCAGGTCCATCAGGTCCAAGATTACAATCTTGGACCTGATTCACTCTGATGTATGCAGACCATTCCGTACTCTTTCAAATGGAGGTAGCAAACACTTCTTGACATTCATTAATGACTACAATCGCAAGATGAGAATCTTTCTCCCTAGGACAACGGGAGATGTCACAGAGAACCTGCATGAGTTTGTCGCCATGGTAATGTGGGCGACAAGCCAGAAGGTCAAGGCACTGCGCATGAATAATGATGGTGAGTACGAGGCATGTAAAAGGTTGGTTGAATCAATACGATATCAACCACCAGATCACACATCTTACATCCCCTAGAGTAAAGGTGTTACAGAGCGGATGAACTAGAACATCCTCAACATGACACAAAACATGGTCTTTAATGCCAAACTCCCACCTTGCTTTTGGGTTCAAGCTGTAGAAACTGCTTGCTACCTTGTTAATCTCACTCCGGCAGCTGCGCTTGAAAGGCGCGGCAAAAAGCAACAAGAGAAGCAGCGAAGGACGTAACAAGAGGCCTGGTGAGGGAAGAAGCCAGATGCCTCATACTTGAGGATCTTTGGCTTTACTGCCAGGGGAAAGGTCCAAGCACGAGAAGGAAGTGGCAACCTGGATGCATCCACTCGCAAGTGTGTAATGTTCGTCTACGACACTTCAGACAAGGCGTATAGGCTGTGGGACCGAGCATCTAGAAAGCTCATCAGGATTCAAGATGTTGAGTTCGATGAAAGGACGCTTGTGAACAGAGATCCGCTAGATCTTGTCCATACTCCCAAATCAGGTTGATGGATTGTGTTGCTTGAGTCAGGCGACTCACAACAAGCAGATGGTGCCAGGAAAGCAGATTGATGGTACAACAGGGAGAGTGGCTATGCACGCGGACACAGTGAGTCTGAGTCATCCGAGGCCCCTAAGTCAAACTCCAAGGCCAATGGATCTTCCTCAAACAACAAATCACTAGCAGCACAAGAGCAACAAAAGCAAATGAGACTTGAAGTACCACTAGAAACATTTTAGTACGATACACACCAAAAGAAATCTCTGTCTAAGTACGATGCTAAGAGTACAGAATGGACCGGACTCAATCGATCATGTTTGGCTGCGGGAGAGCATGTAACTGTAACAGAGGCTATGAACATGCCAGATGCAGCAAACTGGAGGGATGCAGTGGATAGCGAACTTGAATCCATTCAAGAGAATGGAACATGGGTTCTGGTGGACAAGCCCCTCTACGCGCACATGGTGGGATCCAAGTGGATACTTCAGAAAACGTTCAAGCACAATGGTAGTATTGATATGTTTGTGGCAAGAGTTGTGGCAAAGACATTTTCCTAGCGTATAAGCTGAGAGTACGTGGAGACTTTTGAGCCTATCATTACCTTGTCCTCCATCAGATCCATGTTGGACATCGCTGTTGTAAAACATGTAGAGGTCTACCAAATGGACATCAAAACAGCTTTTCTCTATGGGAAACTTCACAAAGAAGTGCTGATGGAAGTGCCAAAGGGACTGAAAGCTCCAGAGGGCAAGGTTTGTAAACTGGTGAAAGCACTCTATGGGCAGAAATAGGCTCCAAGGATGTGGCACAAGGAGATTGACGACTTCATGGCCGAGCTCACCTTCACGCACTACCAGAATGACCATGGTGTCTACGTGCAAGAGGATGAGCAAGGCTTGATGTTGGTTGTATTGTACGTGGATGATCTGATCATTTTCTTATCGTCAATCAAGCTATTGAACAAGTTGAAGACGGATTTAAGCAACAGGTTTAAGATGAAGGACATGGATCTTCTCGATTTGTACCTTGGAATAGTCGTCCACCGCAATCAAGCAGCAGATACCATCGAATTGAACTAGGACCAATTACATCATGGAGGTCCTCAAGTGCTACAACATGGAGGAATGCAAGCCCATCAACACACACATGATAACAGGCATCAAGTTCTCCTCCATGAGCCCCAGCACGGAAGTAGATTGGCGTGAGATGGAGAACATTCCGTACTTTTGCGCAGTCCACAGCCTCATGTATACCATGGCAGGAACATGTACTTATATTTGCTATGCTATGGGATAAATGAACAGGTTTGTGGTCAATATAGGGCCACAATACCATCAAGTAGCAAAATGCATCATGCACTGTCTACAAAGGACACGACACAGAAGACTCCAGTTTGGAGGCCAAGAGGGATCTGACCCGCTACGATACGTGTGCTATACAGACGCCGACTGGAAAGAACGAATGAATGAAAGAACTCCACCTCCGCCTTTGTCTGTCTCTTGAATGGAGGTGTAGTGTCTTGGGCAAGCAGAAAGCAAGACTATATCTTCCTCTCTACCGCTAAGGCAGAGAACATTACTCTATCAGACGCATGCAAGGAGACAGTGGCTACGAAGTTTTCTCGCTGAGATGAAAGTGGCATAGACGAAAGTAACGGAGGTCTGCATTGACAAGAGGGCCATGAAAATGGCATAAGATGATGTCATATCTCGACAAACCAAGTACATCAACATCAGATACCACTTCACACACGACCTAGTCGTAAAGGAGATTGTAGAATTGGAGTACGTGGAGACCACGAAGATACTTGCATCTTGCATGACCAAGACTAAGGTCAAGACAGCTAGAGAGAGATAGTATCTCATAGCAAAATAGACCAAGGTGGAATGGTGAGTTTGTTGGCCTGAATTTCCCCTTGTCCATAGCTGACATTTGGACAGGCACAGGACAGACTAGGCATGCAGAGAAGTGCATTCCTAGTCTTAGGATACTTAGGAGACTTACTCCAAGGGAGAACCCTTGGAGTAAGTGTCCTTAGTCTATGCATATGAGGATTGGAAGGAGAGGTAAGCCAATACGTTAATTTTCAACACCATCGCGAATCCGCATCTTCAGTACGTGAGTAATGAGACTATTGCAAAGAAGGGATGGAATACATTGTGCAAGAAGTGTGACAGTAAGGGCCTTGTATTCCTTATGTTTTTAGAGGAGAAGATGATGTTGCTAAAAATGCAGGGTGGTGAAGTGATGGAGGCGTACCTGGACAGGGCAAAAGAGCTGGCAAAACAGCCGAGAGCGGCCGGCAACCCTGTGGAAGACACGTGCTTCATCCTTCTCTTGCTGAGGGGACTCCCTACTAGCTACAACATAGTGCGAGAGAAGCTAGATTGTCAGCCAACTCTTGACCTTGACTTCATCTACACAAACCTGGTATAGGTGGAATTATATCGAAATACAAGAAAGCACAATGAGGAAGGCAGTAGTGAAGTAGCTTTGTGGCCACAAGCTCACGCAACCAGTAGCAGCAAAAGCAGTCTGAATAGTAGAGAGGCAAGAAGAAAGGCAAGTGCCTCTATTGCCAGAAAGAGGGGCACTACAAGAAAGAGTGTTTCAAGTTGAAGAGGGACCAAAAGGAGTAGCAGCAGTAGCAAAAACAACATTCTCCCCAAATGCAGCAATAATAGTCACATCAGCATCACTAGCAGCAACAGTAGCAAAACAAGGCTAGAGTACGCCACCTTGACAACATAAACGTGGCCAAGGAGGTGTGCAATTACCTCTTCATGGCGAATTCTGACATGTTGCAGGTCAAGAAGGCAGACTTAGCATGTTACAAGGACTCAGGGTGCACTAAAAGTCTCACGTACCACAAGGAGTGATTCTTACAGGTGGTGTCAATTCCCCCTTGCCCTCTTACTTCGCGTGATGATCGGATTATGTATGCTGAGGATATTGGTATTGTGAAAATGAGGTAAGAGATCCCACATGGTATTGATGTGGGAGTGTTCCGTGACGTACTCTATGTACTTGATGTTGTATTCAACCTTCTCTGTCTCCTCTCTCACCAACACAGGACTGCGCGTCTTCTTTGACGATGTCTATGACTACATCCTCAGCAAGGACACTGGAGAGGAGTTGGCCAGGTCGGTGAAGGAGGGAAACATTGACTGCCTAGTGGGGAAAACTAAGATCCCACGTGAGCACAGTCTTGCAGCAATGGTGTATACAGCGGATGGTGAGATCTGGCATGCGTATTATGGCTATATTAGCATGCGTCCCTTGCAGCAGCTTCAAGCAAAGCAGATGGAACGTGAATTACCCATCTCCTATTTTGAGTAGTAGTTATGCATCGGTTGTTTGGAGGGGAAGCAGCATCGCAAGACGTTCACTGGAGTAGGAAAAAGTGCAAAGGAGGTATTGGAGCTGGTCTACACAGACTTAAGTGGCCCGATGTAGATCCAGAGCTTTGAAGGCTCTAGGTATATCTTGAACTTCATAGATGATTTGAGTTGTTTCACTGTTGTGTATTTCCTTTCTTCCAGGGACCAGTATTTTGACAAGTTCAAGGAGTTCAAAGCCAATGTGGAGAACCAAACTGGCAAGAAACTCAAGTCGATATACACCGAGCGTGGCAAACAATACCTGAGCAAGGAGTTCCAGGACTACCTCACAGCAGCTGGCATCAAGTCCCAGCACACTACGCCATACTTGCCACAGCACTACGGTGTAGCAGAATGCGTCAACCTAACCATCGTGGAGTCGGTGTACTCCATGCTGCACGTGGCTCGGTTGACACACAATCTCTGGATGGAAGCCGTGAGCACTGTAGTGTACATCAAGTACCGCAGTCCAACTAAAGCCATTGAGTATATGACACCGTACGATGCGTAATTTGGTAAGAAGTTGAGTGCAAGTCATATTAACGCATTTTGTAACTTGGCACACATGTACGTACTGAAGGAGAAGTAGTAGAAGTGGGTCGCAAAGAGTGCGCAGATGTTGATGATCGGCTATGACATAGCAAGCATGGCTTATTACCTCTACGTGAGGCCTACAGGTCATGTCATCATCTCTATGGATATCGTCTTCTATGAAAACAACGTCATTGGCACCAACATCATCGACAAACAGGCAACAAAACCAGCAGCTGACAAAGCAGTAGGAGAAAATACTTTCCTAGACACAGTCTCTCCTAACCCTTCCTCTACTCTGATCATGGGAGAACCAGTCTATTCTTCCATGTCTGATGTTGCAAATACAGTTGGCCTTATCCACAAAGGTAAAGGAAGGAGATGTAGTACCACCAACAACAACAGTTGTGCTAGTAGCACCGCACCAGCCACCCACTAATGCTCAAATACGAGGTCGTACCCTCTCAGGATGTGCCACAAGCCTGATGAGCGCAGTCATTTCTGGATGCTGTAGAAACTAGAACAGATGAACATCTCATTTGGGGCAGACTTTGATGAGCCGACGTCATACAAGGAGGCCATGCTTATACCAGATGTAACAGATTACATGCAAGCTGTGCAGGAGGAGATATAGTCACAGCTAGACAATGGTATGTAGAAGCTGATTGAGCGTCCACCTAGATACAAGGTGGTCAAATACAAGTGGGTGTTCAAAAAGAAGCGGGGAACAGATGGCAACTTAGAAACGTACAAGATGTGGCTGGTTGCCAAGGGCTACTCACAACAGGAGGCCATCGATTATAAAAAAACCTTTGCCCCTGTTGTAAAGTTTGCCTCCGTACGCACGCTCTTTTCTTATGCAGGAGCTGAGGACTTCGAGGTTCACCACATGGATGTCAAGACGGCATTCTTGAATAGTGACTTGGAGGAGGAATCTACATTGAACAACCGGAGGGGATTATCATGGATGGCCAGGAGCACCTGATTTGCAAGCTGTTGAAGTCGCTGTACGACCTCAAGCAAGCATCGCGTGCTTGGAACCAGAAGTTGGATGCGGCATTGTAGTGCGTTGGATTCGCGCAAAGCGAGTATGACTACAATATCTGTCGCTCGCAGCATGGGCATGAGATCCTTGTCATCATTGTCTATGTGGATGACATATTCCTCTTTTCCAACAGCATGTCTGCACTGTAGGAGTTCAACAAGGCTATGCAGGAGCGCTTCCTGATGTCTGTTGGAACTGGAGGAGAGAGGGAGCTTTGGAGTAGCGAGCATGTGGGACTGAAAAGGCATCACTTGTGCTAAAGAATGGTTTTTGAATCACTCAAAATGATGGAGTACATACAGAGCTAGATCTTGGGCAAGTCAGCCCTCTCACAAGCCACACCACTTAGCGATGGAGGCTAAGGCTCACACACTAGAGTCCACAATCTCACACAAGGGAGGAAATCAGCCTAAAAATCAGGCTGACCAGTCACACACGACCTAGAGAGCTAGAGAATGCTCTCATGGCACACTCCTAGTGGTCACATCAGCCACAAACCAATGGAGAATCGCCATGTGTCCATGGCTAGCACACAAGGATCTCACCTCACCTAAAAAGTAAGGAGAGGTACCTTTATCCTAGTCAGCACACTCCGACAAGGCATGTCAGGATGGAATCCGTGTGGTGCGGTCTTGACGTTGGTCTGATAGACTCTAGTGGTCCACGTCTACTGTTTTGGGCGAATCTGAGACTGAGCGTGAGCTTTCTAGTCGCCTCACGCTATGTGAGCAGGAATTTAGAGACAGTCAGTTTTCGAAGGGAATAACTTCCTTTCACGTTATATTTTGAACATAGACATTATCACAACATTGATAGGGCTAGTGATGAGCTTTCCAACGCACCAAACCGCGTGCGATTCAGCCAAGCGTAGCTCAAGTTATGCTTGCCGAAGTGCAGGTCTCACCCACCACAGAAACGCCTAACGCCTCCATGGTACGTACACACCGTGGCGCCTTCCTTCACGTGCAAAGCGCCTTTCCCGAGGCACATGTCCTTTGCACATGGTGTAGGGGGCCCTTGCACTGTTTCCACGCACCCTACCCACTTTTGGGTCGAGTTTGGTGATGGGGTGTGACGAGGTTCGAAACCTGTCCGCGGACCTGCAGTCAGAATTGTTGACCAAGTCCCTGAGTAACAAAACGTACTTCTGGGTTTCGGACGTCGAGCCATTATTTTGGCCGTCCCCCAGTAACAACCCGCACTACTGGATCCGGTGGATGATCCACCTGATCAGGCGGATCATCCACCGGACGCCTCGGCAGGCCTATCGGAGCAATTTCTCCAGATTGCATTTTTGTTACTCAATCCGGTCGATTATCTACCGGATTTCGAGTCGCAGCCGGCTCACAGAGTCGCTGCGCACATCCTAACTTTGGAAGGCCATATCTCCCTCGATACTTGTCCGATTCCGGTGAAACAACTTCCACCGGATTTAGCGACTCGCCAACTTTATGGGGCAATCCTCCATTTTAGGATTCGAGAAATCGTTGAGTTGCCAGATTTGCCGGAGCAGAGGGGCAATTTTTGCAACATTCTCCCCCTTGCACCTTCCATGCCTGCTGCTCCAGCTTGCTCTTACTCATCTTCCGCTGCGTCCTCCAGCCCATCATAGCTGGTCATCCCAAGCCCGGCCACGCTCATCCCGTGCCGGTCCACGGGTTGCGCTTTGGTCAAGCAATCCGCAAGCATGTTGTGCGTGCTGCAGTGCTGCACTACCACCTGCCCCTTCTCCACCATGTCCCGTGCGTAGTGGTAACGCACGTCGATGTGCTTTGTCCTCCTATGCTGCGTCGGGTTGTTGGTTAGTGAGATGGAGCCGGTGTTGTCCTCTGGCACCACCGTTGGCTCCTGCTGCGGCACGCCCAGCTCCCCCAGCAACCTGCGGAGCTACACCGCCTCCTTGACCGCCTCGGCCAGCGCGATGTACTCCGCTTCCATTGTGGAGGTGGCAACGCAGTCCTGCTTCCTGCTACACCACGAGACCGCTGCACCAGTGAGGAAGAACACGTAGCCGGATGTGGACTTCCGCTTCTCCACACCGCCAGCGTAGTCTGCATCCGTGTAGCAGACCAGGCGCAAAGGGTTCGTCCGCCCTTTGCCGTCGAACCTCAGGCGCGCGTGCCGCGTCGCCTGTAGGTAATGGAGGATGCGCTTGACCGCCTGCCAGTGTAGTGGCCCTGGATCAGCCACGTACCTGCTCACTTGGCCCACCGTGTAGGCCAGGTCCGGTCGAGTCACCACCATGGCGTACATGAGGCTGCCCACCCCCGATTGGTAGGGCACCCCTGCCATATCCTCCCGCTCTTCTTTTGTTTGCGGCGCCATTGCCGCACTCAGTTCACAGGTCGTGGAGACAGGACTGCACTCTGGTTTGTACTCCTCCATGCCGTACCACTTCAGCACCTCGGCCACGTATTTGGCCTGTCCCAGCTCAAGCGTGCGCGCCCTCCGGTTCCGCGTAATGCTCACCCCAAGGTAGAACTCCAGCTCCCCCATGTCCGACTTCTGGAACCTGCTGCTCAACTGCTCTTTCAGTTGCTGTAGGCTCGACAGGTCAGAGGAGCACAAGATCAAATCGTCCACGTAGAGTGCGATAATCTAATGGAGCTTCTTGCTGTGCTACACGTACACGCTGTGATCCGCCTCACAGCGCTTGAAGCCGATTTGTGCCATGAAGCTGTCCATCTGTTGGTACCAGCATCGGGGCGATTGTTTTAGCCCATACAAGGACTTTCGCAGCTTGCAAACCTTGCCCTTTGGCGCCTCCACCCCCTCCGGCACCTCCATGTAGATTTCTTTGTCGATGGTGCCGTTGAGGAAGGCCGTTTTTACGTCCATTTGGTGGAGCTCCATGTCCTTCGCGGCTGCCACCGCAAGGATCGTCTGGATGCTTGTGAACTTGGCGACGGGGGCGAACGTCTCATCGTAGTGCTCGCCCTTACGCTGTGCGTACCCCTTCGCCACGAGCCGCGCCTTGTACTTGTAAAACACACCTTCCTTTGTGAACTTGGTCTTGAAGACCCACTTGGAGCCGATGACCTTGGCATCTTTCGGCCTGTCAACCAGCTGCCACGTGTCGTTTTCAGCAATGGACGCCAACTCCGACTTGATGGCGGCGTCCCACTGCTTCCCCTCGGGTCGTGCAAGCGCCTCTTGCACGGTCGTCAGTTCCGCAAATGCAGCCAGCATGCACCGCGTCATGCCAATCCATCGACCGGTGTCTGCANGCCTTGTACTTGTCAACCACACCTTCCTTTGTGAACTTGGTCTTGAAGACCCACTTGGAGCCGATGACCTTGGCATCTTTCGGCCTGTCAACCAGCTGCCACGTGTCGTTTTCAGCAATGGACGCCAACTCCGACTTGATGGCGGCGTCCCACTGCTTCCCCTCGGGTCGTGCAAGCGCCTCTTGCACGGTCGTCAGTTCCGCAAATGCAGCCAGCATGCACCGCGTCATGCCAATCCATCGACCGGTGTCTGCATCGAAACGCTTCCCCGCTCTCCGCTGCCTCCCGTTGCGGCGCGGCAGTCTTGGCAGCGTCTCGTCGCTCTGCTGCGATCCTTCCGCATCAGCCCGCTCCAGTGAATCATCGACCGGACGGCTCCACGAGGATCCCCCCCGCTCCTGTGAACCATCAACCGGACGGACGGCGCGTCCGGAGTATTTTTCTCCGACGCCCGACGCGAACTCCGCCGGGAGTGCGCGCTTTGGCACCCGCGGTGCCTCCTTCGACGAATCATTCCACCAGATCTCCAGCCCAGCTGCATCGTTGTCGGAGTCCTCCGCGTTGGGTGCTGCACCTGCTACACCGTCGCGCTCTGACGCCGCATTATCGACCTCCGCGTCCGCCGGCTCCTCCTCGTAGTCAAGGAGTTGGAACCACTCCCCCAGTTTTGGAGTGTTCCCGACGATCATGTCGTTGCTACTGCTGCTGAAGCTTTGTTGCTCGTCGAACTCGACGTCACGGCTGTGGATGATCTCTTGCGTGCGCGGGTCCCAGTGCCGATACGCCTTTTGCGCGCTCTCGTAGCCGAGGAACAAGCACGGCTTTGCCCGCGGTTCTAGCTTGCTGTCGCGTCATTGCGCCGCCTGCACCATCGCGTGCACCTTGCACACGAACACCTTCAGGTGCGCCACTTTTGGCTTGCGCCCGCTATAAACCTCCTGCGGTATCTTCCAGCCGCCCTTACCCTTCAGCACCGCTATTGGGGTGAGGTTGATGGTGTAGCTCGCTGTACGCACAGCCTCCGTCCAGAACCCTCCCGGCAACCCCGCATCCATAAGCATGGTCCGCACCATGTTGAGCAGCGTCTGGTTCGCCCGCTCCGCCACTCCGTTGGACTGTGGCGAGTACGGCGTAGTGGGTTCCCACTTGATGCCCTGCTGCTTCATCCACCCGTTGTAGCCCACGTACTCTCTGCCATTGTCGCTGCGTAGCGCTCTGACCTTCCGGCCAGTCTGCCTCTCCACCGCTGCAACGTACTCCTTCAACCGGTCCAGGACCTCGCCTTTCCACTTCATGAAGTAGACGTAGAGCTTTCTGCTGCAGTCATGAATGAAGGTGACGAAGTATCTCAAGCCGCTGATTGACGGCGTTTTGAACGGTCCGCACACGTCGCTATGCACGACCTCCAGCAGGTCCTTTGCGCGAGCCCCGTTCTCATTGAATGGCTTGCGCCGCGCCTTGCCCAAAATGCAAGGCTCGCACTTTTTGTGCGCTGCTGCATCTGCTGCCGCGTCTGCTGCACCGTCGATGACGAGGCCGCGCATCATGTCGCGCTTCGCCATCTCTTTAACGGTTGCAGGCGCCGAATGCCCCAACAGTCGGTGCCAGAGCTCCAAATCAGCGCTTCCTCCCTTGGCCATTTTGACGACGCGCTCCTGCGAGTCTGTTGCGTCCGATGCCGCGAGGACCACCTTGGTCTCCACGATGTAGAGTCCTCCCTCGCGCTTCGCCTCCAGCACGACCTGGTCGTCGTCGTCGATGCGCACCACTGCGCCTTTCCTGCGGAAGAGCACCTCATATCCCTTGTCCGTCAAGCGACTGACACTCAGGATGTCAGCCAGGCCGGGGACGTGCTGCACATCACGGATTGTGCACAGCTCCTTCTTACCGCCCACCACGACTTCCACCTCCACGTCGCCTTGGCCGGCCGCCGGCTCGACTTTGTCGTTCGCGACCACCATTGACTTGGAGGACTTCTCGTAGGTGACGAACCCCACCTTCTCGACTTGGGTGTGCTCCTCGGCCCCGGAGTCCAGGCACAGCCTGTTGGCCTTCTTGAGGAAGTGATTCTTGTTGCCGTTGAGGGGCGACCTGCCCTTGCTGTTTTTGCCACCGGTCTTCGCCTCCTCCGGGCACTCGCGGGCCCAATGGCCCTCCTTGCCGCAGTTGCGGCACGCACCTTTCTTGGCGCCCTTCTTGCCGCCACCTCTTCCGCCGCTTCCTTTGCCCCCGTTTCCGCCACCACGCATTTTGGTGACAAGGGCCGATGAGGAAGACGAGGACTCCCCGCTGTTCCGGCGCTGCGCCTCGTTGCGGATGTACTATGCGACCGCGCCATAGGTGAGCTTGTCCTCCGCCCATCCTCCAAGGACGGTGATGAGTGGGTCCCAAATGTCAGGTAGGGCCATGAGGAGGGCTATCGCCTGCAGCTGCGTGTCGATCTTCCACCCCAAGTCATTGCATTGCGAGGCGAGCAACTCGATCTGCTGCATGGCGGAGATGACATCATCTCCCTCCTCGATTCTCACCATGAGGAGTCGCTTCATCGCGAAGATTGTGTTCGCGAGCGACTTGGATTGATGGATGGAGCAGAGTTTTTGCCAAGCTTCGGCTGCCAGCTTGCAGCCCTGGAAGTAGCCCCACTGCGACTCGGCCGTCTCGGACATCAGCAGCATGAGCGGCTCCGTGTTCTTTTTTACGAAGGCCTCCTTCTGCGCTTCCGTCGCCGTCGCTTGGTCCAGGACTTCCGTTCCCATCATGACCTCAAGCAACCCCTTATGCGCGAGGTACAACTCGAAGTGCCACCTCCATAGCCCAAAGCCCGGGCCGCCCGCATACTTCTGGATGGGCTGCGTCTCCTTCTGCGCCATGTGCGCAGCTGCTACTCCGACGACTTCTCAGAACTTCACGGCGACGTCCAAGATGACGATCCCGTGCGTTGCGGAAGACGTGAACGTTGGAGGCTATCAGACCCGTGGGCTCATAACCCTTTGTCAGGATGGAATCCGCGTGGTGCGGTCCCGACGTTGGTCTAATAGACTCTAGTGGTCCACGTCTACTGTTTTGGGCGAATCTGAGACTGAGCGTGAGCTTTCTAGTCGCCTCACGCTATGTGAGCAGGAATTTAGAGACAGTCAGTTTTTGAAGGGAATAACGTCGTTTTACGTTATATTTTGAACATAGACATGATCATAACATCTATAGGGCTAGTGATGAGTCCCCCAGTAACAACCCGCAGTACTGGATCCGGTGGATGATCCACCTGATCAGGCAGATTATCCACCGGACGCCTCGGCAGGCCTATCAGAGCAATTTCTCCAGATGGCATTTTTGTTACTCAATCCGGTCGATTATCCACCAGATTTTGAGTCACAGCCGGCTCCCAGAGTCGCTGCACACACCAAACTTTGGAAGACCATATCTCCCTCGATACTTCTCCGATTCTGGCGAAACAACTTCCACCGGATTCAGCAACTCGCCAACTTAACGGGACAATCCTCCATTTTATGATCCGAGCAATTGTCGAGTCGCCAGATCTGCCGGAGCGGAGTTATCACTTTCTGGCGGCTCGTCGGCGCCTCCTGGCGCCGCACTTGGGCATGCGGAGGGGCAATGTTTTCAACAAGGCAATCCTAAGACCAAGGACCTTTTTGGATATTTCTCCCATCAGGTCTTGACCCTGGACCTCTTGCCTTTTTCTTTTCTCAGGCTAAGGCATGGAGCCATCACCCATGGCCACCCAGACATCGGCGATCCATGACCCCGGAAACTTTGAAAATTCATATCTCCTAATCCGACCGTTGGATCGGTCTGAAACTTGGACCGTAGATAATTTTCCACCTG
>SZWC01020285.1:38134-50009 GCA_023375785.1 Penium margaritaceum
CACTTGGGCATGCGGAGGGGCAATGTTTTCAACAAGGCAATCCTAAGACCAAGGACCTTTTTGGATATTTCTCCCATCAGGTCTTGACCCTGGACCTCTTGCCTTTTTCTTTTCTCAGGCTAAGGCATGGAGCCATCACCCATGGCCACCCAGACATCGGCGATCCATGACCCCGGAAACTTTGAAAATTCATATCTCCTAATCCGACCGTTGGATCGGTCTGAAACTTGGACCGTAGATAATTTTCCACCTGATCTTTCCAATGAAGTTGGATTGATGATCAAAGCAGGCATCTGGTAGTTTCCTGGAACTTGCTCCTGTGGAACTGAAACTGAGCGGGATGGCTCCTTTCCCAACAATCTCCCACTTTGCCGCAGTCAGAGTGGACTGAGTCCACATGCCTTCATGCAGAACTGCTGCTTCTCACGGGTCACATACTTGGTGCGGAAATCAGCGACCTGTTTTTTGGTTGGAGTAAACTCCAGCTTGATAGCACCCTCCTGCACCATGTGCCTGATGAAATGATATGCAATGTAAATGTGCTTGGTGCGTGCATGGTGCTCAGGATTCTTGGCAAGTGCGATTGCGCTCTGGTTGTCGACGCGCATAGGAAATGGAACTGCCGCACTCCCACTCATCTGTGCCATGAGACGCTGAAGCCAAACTGCTTCCTTGGCCCCAAAGCTGAGAGAGACGTACTCAGCTTCCGTACTTGAGGTGGCCACGACCACCTGCCGCTTGCTGCACCAGCTGATGGCCCCACCATTCATGAGGAACACATGTCCAGAGATGGACTTGCGGTCCTCAGGGTTTGAAGCCTAATCTGCGTCTGTGTAACCGATGATGCTATTGTCGTTGCCGTTGTAGGTGATACCGATGTTGATGGTTCCAACAAGATAGCAGAAAATCCGCTTCACTACCTTATGGTGCTCAGGTCCGGGATTAGCCATGTGTTGGATTACAACGCTAACAGCCTGTGCGAGGTCCGGCCTAGTTCCAACCATCAGGTACATGAGACTGTCGACGGTGCTCTGGTACTTCTGTCGCTCAGCTGCATCCGCTTCTCCATTGAAGCTCACAAGGTACTGCGGTGTCTCCAGCGGCGTGCCGATGGGTTTGGCTTCTACCATGCCGAACTGCTGCAAGACATTCTTGATGTACCGGCTCTGCTGCAGTGAGAGAGAGCGTGATTTGCGGTCACATGTGATCTGGATACCGAGGAAGTATGATGCCTCCCCGAGAACAGACATCTGGAAGCGCTCTTGCATGGCTTCCTTGAACTCCTGCAGTGTAGACATGTTGTTGGAAAGGAGGAGCATGTCATCCACATACACCATGATGATGAGCTCATCATGACCATGCTGCTAGCGATAGACGCTGTAGTCACACTCACTGCGCTCAAACCCCATGCACTGCAGCGCCGCATCCAATTTCTGGTTCCAAGCACGCGACGCTTGCTTGAGGTTGTATAGCGACTTCTGCAGCTTGCAAACCAGGTGCTCCTGGCCATCCATGACGAACCCCTCCGGCTGCTCCATGTAAATCTCCTCTTCGAGATCACCGTTCAGGAACGCCGTCTTGACGTCCATGTGGTGAATCTCGAAGACCTCAGCTGCTACATAAGAAAGGAGCGTGCGCACAGAGGCAAACTTTGCAACGGGAGCAAAGGTTTCCGTATTGTCGATGCCTTCCTGCTGCAAGTAGCCCTTGGCGACAAGCCTCGCCTTGTACTTTTCTAGGTTGCCATCTGCTCCCCGCTTCTTCTTCATGACCCACTTGCACTCGATCACCTTGCATCCAGGTGGTCGCTCAGTCAGCTCCCACATGTCGTTGTTGAGCTGCGACTGTATCCTTTGCTGCACGGCTTGCGCCCAATTTGTTGCATCAAGTGCAGCCATGGCCTCCTTGTATGATGCTGGCTCATCTGAATCTGCTGCAACTGCGACGTTCATCTGCTCCGGTTTCTGCAGCATCCATAAATGGCCGCGCTCACCAAGCTTGTAGCGAACCCTAAGAGGATACCATCGACCTGGTGCTGAAGCGTTAGCGGGCGGCTGGCACAACTGCTGCTGCTGGTGGTGCATCATCTTCTTCCTCTGCTTCTGCCGATGAGGCCACTGTATCTGCTACATCAGACATGGGAGAATAGACTGGTTCTCCCACTGTCACAGTGGAGGAAGGATGAGGAGAGACTGGGTGAGTAAGGATATCTGCTCCCACTGCCTCGTCAGCTGCTTGTTCTGCTGCCTCTTCACAGACAATGTTGGTGCCAATGACGTTGCTCTCGTTGAAGACGACATCCCTGGAGATAATGACGTGGCCTGTATCCCTCTCGTGGAGGCGATACGCCTTGCTTGCCACGTCATAGCCAATCATCAGCATGTGCATGCTTTTCGCATCCCACTTTTGTCGCTTCTCCTTTGGCATGTGCATGTGCGCCAAGCTGCCAAACGCACGAAGATAACCCACGCTCGGTTTCTTGTCGAACAACGCCTCGTACGGCCTCATCTACTCCAGGGCCTTGGTTGGACTATGGTTCTTGATGTACACCGCAGTGCTCACTACTTCCGCTCAAAAGTCCTAGGTGAGCCAAGCCGCGTGCAGCATGGAGCGCGCCGGCTCAACGATGGTGCGGTTCGCGCATTGTGCTACGCCATTTTGCTGCGGCGAGGATGGCGCGGTGCGCTGCGCCTTGATGCCTGCTGCTGCGAGGTAGTCCCGGAACTCCTTGCTCAGGTACTCTCCACCGCAGTCGCTGTGCAGCACCTTGATTTTCTTGCTAGTCTGGTTCTCCACCATTGCCTTGAACTCCTTGAACCTGTCCAAGCACTGGTCCTTAGAAGCAAGGAAGTACACACCAGTGTAACGGCTGAAATCATCAATGAAGGTCAGAAAATACCTAGAGCCTCCAAAGCTCTGGGTCTGCATCGGGCCACACAAGTCTCTGTGGACTAGCTCCAGCACCTCTTTTGCACGCTCTCTTGCTCCAGAGAACGCCTCACGATGCTGCTTTCCTTCCAAACAGCCGATGCACAACTACTGCTCAAAGTTAGAGATGGTCGGAAAGTCACGGACCATCTGCTTTGTTTGAAGTTGTTGCAAGGCGCGCATGCCGATGTGGCCGTAGTGTGCATGCCAGATTTCGCCATCTGTGGCCTGCATCACTGCTGCAAGACTCTGCTCACGCGGGATCTTCGTCGCCCCCAGCAAGCGGTACATATCGCCGTCCTTTTCCGACCTGGCCAACTCCTCTCCCCTTTCCTTGTCAAGGATGTAGCCATAGTCGTCGTCAAAGACAACGCACAGTACTGTGTTGGTGAGAGAGGACACTGAAAGAAGGTTGAATGCAGTGCTCGGCACATACGGTACGCCATGGAATACTCCCACTTCAATGCCACGCGGGGTCTGCAACCACATCTCCACAATCCCAATCCCCTCAGCATACACCACCCGATCATCACCCAAAGCGATAGGACGGGGAGGGATGGACATCAGCTGCATAAACCACTCCTTGTGATGTGTCAGGCTCTTGGTACATCTTGAGTCCTTGTACCATGCGAGATCCGCCTTCTCTACCTGCGACATGTTAGATTTCACCATGAAGAGACGGTCGCGCACCTCCTTGGCCACATTCATGTTGCCAAAGAGGAGCACACCAGCCTGGTTTTGCTGCTGCTGCTGCTCCTGACGCTGCTGTGACTGTTGCTGCTATTGCTGTGGAGATTGCTGCTTTTGTTGCTATTGCTGCTACTCCTTCTGGTCCCTCTTGAACTTGAAACACTCTTTCTTGTATGGTCCCTGTTTTTAGTAATATTGGCACTTGTCCTTCTTCTTGTTGGATCTGGAGGAGAGAGGGAGCCTTGGAGCAGCGAGCATGTGGGACTGAAAGGGCATCACTTGTGCTCAAGAATGGTTGTTGAATAACTCAAAATGATGGAGTACATATAGAGCTATAGCTTGGGCAAGTCAGCCCTCTCACAAGCCACACCACTTAGCCATGGAGGCTAAGGCTCACACATTAGAGTCCACAATCTCACACAAGGGAGGAAATCAGCCTAACAATCAGGCTGACCAGTCACACACGACCTAGAGAGCTAGAGAATACTCTCATGGCACACTCCTAGTGGTCATATCACCCACAAACCCATGGAGAATCGCCATGTGTCCATGGCTAGCACACAAGGATCTCACCTCACCTAAAAAGTAAGGAGGGGTACCTTTATCCTAGTCAGCACACTCTGACAAGGCAATCCTAAGACCAAGGACCTTTTTGGATATTTTTCCCATCAGGTCTTGACCCTGGACCTCTTCCCTTTTTCTTTTCTCAGGCTAAGGCATGGAGCCATCACCCATGGCCACCCAGACATCGGCGGTCCATGACCCCTGAAACTTCGAAAATTCATATCTCCCAATCCGACCGTTGGATGGGCCTGAAACTTGGACTGTAGATAATTTGCCACGTGCTCTTTCCAATGGTAAAGAGGGATTGAGGATCGGAGTAGGAATCTGGAAGTTTCCTGGAACTTGCTCCTATGGACCTGAAATTGAGCCGGATGGCTCCTTTCCCAACAATCTCCCACTTTGTCGCAGTCAGAGTGGGCTGAGTCCACATGCTTTCATGCATAACTGCTGCTTCTCATGGGTCCTTGGCTTGGTGTAGAATTCAGCGACCTGCTTGCTGGTTGGAGTAAACTCCAGCTTGATAGTACTCTCCTGCACCATGTGCCTGATGAAGTGATATGCGATGTCAATGTGCTTGGTGCGTGCATGGTGCTCAAGATTCTTGGCAAGTGCGATTGCGCTCTAGTTGTCGACGCGCACAGGAACTGGAACTGCTACACTCCCACTCATCTGCGCCATGAGACGCAGGAGCCAAACCTCTTCCTTGGCTCCAAAGCTGAGAGAGACGTACTCAGCTTCTGTGCTCGAGGTGGCCACGACCACCTGTTGCTTTCTGCACCAGCTGATGGCACCTCCATTCATGAGAAACACATGTTCGGAGATGGACTTGCGGGTCTCAGGATTTGAAGCCCAATCTGCATCTGTGTAGCCGATGATGCTGTTGTCGTTGCCGTTGTAGGTGATGCCGACGCTGATGGTTCCAGCAAGGTAGCGGAAGATCCGCTTCACTGCCTTCTGGTGCTCCGGTCCGGGATTAGCCATGTGCTGGCTCACAGCCCTCACAGCCTGTTCGAGGTCCGTCCTGCTTGCCACCATCAGGTACATAAGACTGCCGACGGCGCTCTGGTACTTCTGCCGCTCAGCTGCATCTGCTTCTCCACTGAAGCTCACGAGGTACTGCCGCGTCTCCAGCGGCGTGCCAGTGGGTTTGGCCTCTGCCATGCCGAACCGCTGCAGGACGTCCTTGATGTAGCGACTCTACTGTAGCAAGAGAGAGCGTAATTTGCGGTCACGTGTGATCTGGATGCTGAGGAAGTATGACGCCTCCCCGAAATCAGACATCTGGAAGCGCTCCTGCATGGCCTCCTTGAACTCTTCCAGTGTAGACATGCTATTGGAACGGAGGAGCATGTCATCCACATAAACAATGATGATGAGGATCTCATGCTCATGCTGCCAGCGATACACGCTATAGTCACACTCGCTGCGCTCAAACCCCATGCACTACAACGCCGCATCCAACTTCTGGTTCCAAGTACGCGACGCTTGCTTGAGGCCGTACAGTGACTTCTGCAGCTTACAAACCAGGTGCTCCTGGCCATTCATGACGAACCCCTCCGGCTGCTCCATGTAGATCTCCTCCTCCAAGTCACCATTCAAGAATGTCGTCTTCACATCCATGTGCTCAACCTCGAAGTCCTCAGCTGCTGCATAAGAGCGGAGCGTGCGCACAGAGACAAACTTTGCAACAGGGACAAAAGTTTCTGTGTAGTCGATGCCCTCCTGCTTCGAGTAGCCCTTGGCGACCAGCCTTGCCTTGTACTTTTCCAGGTTACCATCTGCTCCCCGCTTCTTCTTGAACACCCACTTGCACTTGATCACCTTACGTCCAGGGGGACGCTCTGTCAGCTCCCACGTGCCGTTATCCAGCTGTGACTGTATCTCCTCCTGCACGGCTTGCGTCCAATCTACTGCATCCGGTGCAGCCATGGCCTCCTTGTATGACACTGGCTCATCTGAATCTGCTGCAACTACGACGTTCATCTGTTCTGGTTTCTGCAGCATCCAGAAATGGCCGTGCTCACTAGGCTTGTAACGCACCCTAAGAGGGTACCTACGACCTGGTGCTGGAGCGTTAGCGGGCGGCTGGCGCGGTGCTGCTTGCACAACTATTGCTGCTGGCGATGCTACATCTCCCTCCTCAACTTCTGCCGATGAGGCTGCTGTATCTTCTGCATCAGACATGGGAGAGTAGAGTGATTCTCCTACTGTCACAGTAGAGGAACAATCAGAAGAGACTGGGTCAGGAAGGATTTCTGCCCCCACTGTCCCGTCAGCTGCTGGTTCTGCTGCCTCTTCACAGACAATGTTAGTGCCGATGACGTTACTCTCGTTGAAGACGACATCTCTGGAGATGATGACGTGGCCTGTATCCCTCTCTTAGAGGCGATATGCCTTGCTTTCCACGTCGTAGCCAATCATCAGCATTTGCGCACTCTTTGCATCCCATTTCTGCCGCTTCTCCTTGGGCACGTGCATGTGCGCCAGGCTGCCAAATGCTCGGAGATGACCGACGCTCGGTTTCTTGCCGAACCACGCCTCGTACGGTGTCATCTGCTTCAGCGCCTTAGTTGGACTGCGGTTCTTGATGTAGACCGCAGTGCTCACGGATTCAGCCCAGAAGTCGTAGGTCAGCCAAGCCGCATGCAGCATGGAGCGCGCTGATTCCACAATGGTACGGTTGGCACGTTCTGCTACACCGTTCTGCTGCAGAGAGTATGGCGCGGTACGCTGCGCCTTGATGCCAGCTGCTGTGAGGTAGTCCTGGAACTCCTTGCTCAGGGACTCTCCACCGCAATCGCTCCGGAGCGCCTTGATTTTCTTGCCAGTCTGGTTCTTCACCATGGCCTTGAACTCCTTGAACCTGTCAAAGCACTGGTCCTTGGAAGGAAGGAAGTACACAACAGTGTAACGGCTGAAATCATCATTGAAGGTCAGGAAATACCTAGAGCCTCCAAAGCTTTGGGTCTGCATCGGTCCGCACAAGTCCGTGTGGACCAGCTCCAATACCTCTTTTGCACGCTCCCCTGATGCAGAGAACGCCTCCCGGTGCTGCTTCCCCTCCAAACAGCCGATGCACAACTGCTGCTCAAAGTTAGAGATGGTAGGCAAGTCACGCACCATCTGCTTTGCTTGAAGCTGCTGCAAGGCGCGCATGCCGATGTGGCCGTAGCGCACATGCCAGATCTCGCCATCTGTCGCCTGCACCACTACTGCAAGACTCTGCTCACGCGGGATCTTGGTCGCCCCCAACAAGCGGTACATGTCGCCCTCCTTCACCGACCTGGCCAACTCCTCTCCTGTATCCTTGTTGAGGATGTAGCCATAGTCATCATCGAAGACGCCGCGCAGTCCTGTGTTTGTAAGAGAAGAGACTGAGAGGAGGTTGAATGCAGCATCAGGTACATACAGCACGCCATGGAACACTCCCACTTCAATGCCACGTGGGGTCTCCAACCACATCTCCACAATCCCAATCCCCTCAGCATACACCACCCGATCATCACCCATAGTGATAAGACGGGGAGGGATGGACAGCAGCTGCGTAAACCATTCCTTTTGATGTGTGAGGCTCTTCGTACACCCTGAGTCCTTGTACCATGCCAGATCCGCCTTCTCCACCTGCGACACGTCAAACTTTTCCATGAAGAGACGGTCGCGCACCTCCTTGGCCACATTCATGTTGCCAAAGTGGCGCACACCAGCCTGGTTTTGCTGCTGCTGATGTTGCTGATGACGCTGCTGTGACTGCTGCTGCTGCTGTTCCTGCTCTTGCTGCTGCTGCTGCGATGACTGCTGCTGCTGCTGCTCCTTTTGGTCCCTCTTGAGCTTGAAACACTCCTTTTTGTGGTGTCCCTCTTTCTGGCAGTAGTGGAATTTGCCTTTCTTTTTGCCTCTCTGCTAACCAGACTGCTGCTGCTGCTGCTGGTTGCGTGAGCTCGTGGCCACAAAATTTATTTCACCGTTGCCGCCGCAATTGCGCTTTGCTGCATTGCGACGTAATTCCACCTGCACCAGGTGTGTGTAGATGAAGTCGAGGTCGAGAGTTGGCTGGCACTCCAGCGTCTCTCACACCGTGTCGTAGCTGGTTGGGAGTCCCCTCAGCAAGAGGAGGATGAAGCGCGTCTCTTCCACAGGGTTGCCGGCCGCTCTCAGCTGCTTCGCCAGCTCCTTTGCCCTGTCCAGGTACGCCCCCATCCCTTCACCACCCTGCATTTTCAGCGCCATCATCTTTTCCTCCAAAAGAATGAGGAATGTAGGATCCTTGCTCTCATACTTCTTGCACAACGTGTCCCATCCCTCCTTTGCAGTAGCCTTGTCACTCACGTAGTGAAGATGCGGGTTGGAGATGGTGTTGACAAGCAACCTGTAGGCATTCCTGTCCTTCTTCTTCCACTCCTCATATGCCGCTGGTACAGCTGCAGAAGAACCCGCATCAGCTGCACCCTTTTGCTGCGTCTTTTCCGTCACCACTTGCGCTACGGTGATGCCATTTGCCTGTAGAACTGGAGCCGGCTCGTCGTCGCTCACCACCTCCCACAAGCCCCTCTCCTTCAAAAGGAGGCGGGTACGGATCTTCCAAAACGTGAAGTTGGCACGTCCCTCCAGCCTCTCCAAAGGCTGGGCTGCTGTCACAACGCCAGCTGCTGCCATTTTGAGCCTTCGTGATGCTCAGCGCTGCCCTTGGATGGCGGCACTACCCCTGCTTCTGCGCTGCTTCTGCCAGAAATCTGTCTAACAGAAAATGGACTGTAGATGCCTGCAGACTGGGAATTTGAAAAAATGGAGCCCACCACTGGAAAATTCAGCACAAAACCTTTCCGATTGCCCATAAAACAGGGTCATCAACAGGGGATTTTGAAAGATATGCCCTCTTGAAAACAGGGTATGTTTCTGCTCCTACTCCAACTCAGACCAGCAATTTTGTAAACGGCGTTTCTCCCAAACGAATCGATGGAATGCAAATAGTTTTGCACTAATGCAAAGCTTAGGAAAAATACTACAATTCGCATGTGCCACTTTTAAAATTTGACAAAGAAACGAGAGAGTTAAGGTCATCACAAGGCGACAGTCTTACTCATAAAGAAGAGTGTAGCCCTAACCGACCTCGCTTTGAGCATAACTCTCAATCCGACAGTTGGATCTTCGCGATCTTGGGCTCGTTGCAAAGCTTGTCTCACGAACTTGAAGATCCAGTGGTCGATCGTCAAATTTGGTCAAGGTTTGACCCTAACCCGTCACTCTCAAAGTGACGGCCTGTGCTAGCTGAATCTGGCATAATCTGGCTCTGATACCAAATGTTGGATCTGGAGGAGAGAGGGAGCCTTGGAGAAGCGAGCATGTGGGAATGAAAGGGCATCACTTGTGCTGAAGAATGGTTGTTCAATCACTCAAAATGATCGAGTACATCTAGAGCTATAGCTTGGGCAAGTCAGCCCTCTCACATGCCACACCACTTAGCCATGGAGGCTAAGGCTCACACACTAGAGTCCACAATCTCACACAAGGGAGGAAATCAGCCTAACAATCAGGCTGACCAGTCACACACGACCTAGAGAGCTAGAGAATGCTCTCATGACACACTTCTAGTGGTCACATCGCCCACAAACCCATGGAGAATCGCCATGTGTCCATGGCTAGCACACAAGGATCTCACCTCACCTAAAAAGTAAGGAGAGGTACCTTTATCCTAGTCAGCACACTCTGACAAGGCAATCCTAAGACCAAGGACCTTTTGGATATTTCTCCCATCAGGTCTTGACCCTGGACCTCTTGCCTTTTTCTTTTCTCAGGCTAAGGCATGGAGCCATCACCCATGGCCATCCAGACATCGACGGTCCATGACCCCGAAACTTCGAAAATTCATATCTCCCAATCCGACCGTTGGATCGGCCTGAAACTTGGACTGTAGATAATTTGCCACCTGGTCTTTCCAATGGTGAAGACGGATTGACGATCGGAGTAGGCATCTGGAATTTTCCTGGAACTTGCTCCTGTGGACCTGAAATTGAGCCGGATGGCTCCTTTTCCAACACTTCTTGCCTCTCTGCTGCCCGGACTGTTGCTGTTGCTCATTGCGTGAGCCCATCACCATGAAAGCTACTTCACTGCTGCTGCTGCCGCCATTGCGCTTTGCGGCATTGCGACGCAGCTCTACCTGCACCAAGTGCGTGTAGATGAAGTCGAGGTCGAGAGTTGGCTGGCACTCCAACGTCTCTCGCACCGTGTCATAGCTCATTGGGAGTCCCCTCAGCAAGAGAAGGACGAAGCGCGTGTCTTCCACAGGGTTGCCAGCCGCTTTCAGCTGCTTCGCCAGCCCCTTTGCCCTGTCCAAGTGCGCCTCAATCCCTTCGCCACCCTGTATTTTCAACGCCATCATCTTCTCCTCCAAAAGCATGAGGAATGCAGGATCCTTGCTCTCATACTTCTTGTACAACGTGTCCCACCCCTCTTTTGTAGTAGCCTTGTCACTCACGTACTGAAGATGCGGGTTGGAGATGGCATTGACAAGCAGCCTGTAAGCTTACCTGTCCTTCTTCTTCCACTCCTCATATGCCGCCGCTGTAGTTGTAGATGAACTTGCATCTGCTGCACCTTTCTGCGGCGTCTTCCCCGCCACCACCTCCGCTGCGGTGATGCCTTTTGCCTGTAGAGGCGGAGCGCGCTCGTCGCCGCTCACCACCTCCCACAAGCCCCTCTCCTCCTAAAGGAGGCGGGTACGAATCTTCCAAAACATGAAGTTGGCGCGTCCTTCCAGCCTCTCCAAGGGTTGGGCTGCTGTTACCATGCCTGCTGCTGCCATTTTGAGCCTTGGTGATGCTCAGCGCTGCCCTTGAGTGGCGGCGCTACCCCTGTTTCTACTGCTCCTTCTACAAGAAATCTGTCTGACAAAAAATGGACTTTAGAGGCCAGCAGACTGTGAATTTTGAAAAACTGAGCCCACCACTGGAAAGTTCAGCTCAAAACCGTTCGGATGGACCCATAAAACAAGGTCATCATCAGGAGATTTTGAAAGATATGCCCTCTTGAAAATAGGGTGTGCTTCTGCTCCTACTCCAACTCAGACCAGCCAGCTTGTAAACGGCGTTTCTCCTAAACAAATCGATGGAATGCAAATATTTTTGCACCAATGCAAAGCTTAGGAAAAATACTACAATTCGCATGTGTCACTTTTAAAATTTGACAAAGAAACAAGAGAGTTATGGTCATCAAAAGGCGACAGTTTTACTCATAGAGAAGAGTGTAGCCCTGCCCGACCTCGTTTTGAGCATAACACTCAATCCGACCGTTGGATCTTTGCGATCTTCGGCTCGTTGGAAAGCTTGTCTTGCGAACTTCAGGATCCATTGTTGATCGTCAAATTTGGTCAAGGTTTGATCTTAATCTGTGACTTTCAAAGTGACGGCCTGTACTGGCTGAAACTGGCAGAACTTGGTTCTGATACCAAATATTGGAACTGGAGGAGAAGGGGGGCTTTGGAGCAGCGAGCATGTTGGACTGAAAGGGAATCACTTGTGCTGAAGAATGGTTTTTGAATCACTCAAAATGATGGAGTACATATAGAGTTAGAGCTTGGGCAAGTCAGCCCTCTCACAAGCCACACCACTTAGCCATGGAGGCTAAGGCTCACACACTAGAGTCCACAATCTCACACAAGGGAGGAAATCAGCCTAACAATCAGGCTGACCAGTCA
>SZWC01020286.1:22462-41076 GCA_023375785.1 Penium margaritaceum
GAGAGAGAGAGAGAGAGAGAGAGAGAGAGAGAGAGATTTCATTGGGCATAGCTCCATTTTTGCCAGTGGTGAGTGGGAGGTTTTTGAATTTGTAAGAAATGAACTGTGAGATGTGGATATAGGGTGACTGGTGGGATGGTCATTCCAATGGAACTCTCCTTGATGAGAGGCGGAGAAACTCCACGACTGCTGGGAGGAGATTGTGTTGAGCTGAAAATCATGATGTGGTTTGAGGAGACAGGAACCACATCTTCTTTGGATAAGAGCAAGGGGTTGTCCACTTTCTCTAGTGAAACACATGTTGAATTCCATGTGGACTCGCATCAGATTCAAGTTCACAGAGTCAATTTTCAGGTTGTTGTGGACAGAAGACTCCAAAGGTGCCTTGAATTTCTTGTGCACTGTCAGGAGTTTAAGACGTGAGAAGCAGGGATGAACAAGGAATGAGTGTCTGTACTCAAAGAAATCCTAGGAGAAGAACAAGATATGTAAAAATGTGTGTCTCTATGTTGAAGGAAGATTTTTTAATCTACTTCTGTACCCATTCTGCTATAACTAGGATCAGCCACTTGAGTCCTAGGCCATCCTTAGTCGTGGAGTTGAGTACACTTGGAAGGGATTACAATTGAAGGCCATGAGTAATACTTTCCTGAATATTGTAAGATGAGATGAAGTTGAATGTTTGCCTGTAAATATCCTGAAGAATTGTGTTGGATGGGTTAAAACTACGGTTGTTTTGGAGGAAAATGGAGTTGAGATAGCATTTATTGCCACCATCTTGGTGTTGGTGGGAGCTTGGAGTTTTATCCAGAAGACCACAAGGGCTTGAATTTGGAGAGAAAATGGAATCCATGTTAGATCTCGCTGCAAGGTAGGGAAGAACGTGTGGCGTATAATGCGAGCGGGATGTTCTATTGTTGCAAGGTCAGAGTTTTGTTGAAGAGAAGAATGAGGTACGCAAATGATCAGTGCGCAGACCAATGAAGTGTACGCACGTACTAAAGTAATACATCTCCATCTAGAGTACCTCGCAAGATTCCAGAGTGAGCTTTGTATCATCACCGTAACCAACAAAGGATTTCGAAAGGTGTGCAGCTTTGTTTACACCAGAGAGGTAATGTAAGAGTATGTTTGCAATGGGTTTGAAGAAAAGTGGAGCAAGAGTGAAGTCTTGCCATACTTCAGAATGTAGTAGGATTCTTTCCATGTCATAACCATTTGTCATGTTTTGTGCATAGATAAAGTGATGGAAAGTTGAACCCTTGTTACAAACACCTAAGGGATACCAAGATCATCAAGTGCTATGGAGAGTTGATTCGATCAAATTGATTCATCTTACATGATAGAACCTGCCGCCATAAAATGAAGTGTTAATGATGTTCGAGTAGCCCATTTATGACAGTCATGGAGTTGCGTGACTGCATGCTAGGTGTTGTGTGCTGGAACAAACCTTGTTTGATCTTCATTAATGATTTAAGGAAGTGCCTCTTCTGCCTCAATTTTGTATTCAAACCTTAGCAAATGAACATAGTGTTCATTGGTACCATCATATGAATATGCTCTCATTAAGATGAGGAAGTAAAGTCTCCTGATTGAGTTGGACCAAGGCATAGCTAATTAAAGAACTGCTATGGTTGATCCACTATGTGCAGGGCAGGAAGTCCACCATTCACAAAACTCACCCACCAGTATGTGTGAACAAGGGGTCTTATGATGTGGTCACATTGTGAAGATACCTGTGACATTTGCATGCACTATTTTTGTTATGTGGGAAAGGATGTCAACTTTTGCATGACTTCTATGTTGTAGGACTAGGATAGGGAGAAACCCGTCAATTGGTTTGGGACTTCAGTGTATTACTTGCAAGAAAATGTAAGTGATAAATGAGATTTGATTTAGGGTTGAGTGGAAAACATTGCCAAAGGGATACAAGTAAGATATGTCCCACTTTGGGTAACTTTTCTCATTCTAGCTACAGTATGCACCAAAGCGGAGATCTAAAACAGGGGCTCAATGTATGTCAAGCTCCTTACTTGAGACTTAATGAAAGGCGGCCTAGTTGGTGAGACTTCAACACGCAAAACTCCATCTGTGAGGCTTAGACATTCATACCCCATTTTTTTTGTGTTGACGCTTGAAATCTAAATGATGATGCTTATGTACCCCAGTATTTGGTGCCTGGAATTTTGTGATCGGTGTATGATGCTTACCAGGACCCTCACAAGTTACATGTTGGCCACGAGTCCATATGAATGTATTGTCGCTTAGTTGCTCCAAGCGCAACAACAAAGTTATGTAAATGCACTGATCCCAATTTAGTGGTGGCGTTTTTATGGATAAACAACTAATAGTCATCAGTCGTAATGTACAAGTTGTGCCGGTTGAAAGCATAATACAACACAATAAAATTCACATAATTCAGTTGCCAGAGTGTTTGGGTTTCAAGAACGACTTTTGGACTTACATGCAACCCAAAAAACATTTGATAATGACATTTGCCGATCGTAACGACTTCATCGTCAACAATTGGCCACAAGGATTTCAATTTCAACTTCTTCATATACATGGAGACTGGTAAAGCGAGTGAACCAAAAGCTTTTGATCGCGAGTTAAGTCACTTCAAGGTTAATGATGAAGCATACATTCGATGTATGTGTACTTGGATACTTTGGAGTACATGTCATCCAATGTTGGGTACAACTGTATAGATTGTCAACATTGTTAAGGAATTTGGTTAATACTTTTGCATGAAAATAGGCATGTTTGTATTTTATCAGATGATTTGGGTAGAAAGTGTTTAAAAGGGAGATTTTATGGGCATGTTGTCATTATTGTGCCAACTAAGTGGAACATGATACGTTTAATCAGAGCTGTTCTCGAGTATCACATGAGTACTATATGTATAGGATAGAAAATGTTAGTGAAGGGATTAAGTTGGGTATGTATCCATTATGCTATTCTATGCATGAGACACACATATATCATTCATCTCATATCTAGGGCGTGAGACATCTATTCCTCAATTTGAACAATGATTTGTTCTTTTAATGTTTTTTACAACAATAGGGTTGTATAAAAAATTAACAAATGCATCTATAACACGCCCCATGCATCAAATAGGACATGTTATAGTTAATGAAAGCTATCTCTGGGCATAGGATGTTTGAATAACAATAACATGTGTATACGTGTACATGTACCGGGACACGTATACACCATTGTCTATCATGGATAAGGCATGGATGAAGTAATTATGGCAATTCCAATGTAATTGGATTTTTTCCAATGACAAGGAAGTATATTGTCATAATAGTGTCTCAATTAGGGCATTATGATAACAAAATACTCATCATTTAGGGTACATGAAACAGAAGTTCAACCTTTTGTGGAGCCTGTGAACACATTGTGAGTACCGCTTGCATAGGATGTAGATTTCTAAGTGAAATGAGGCATTTTTTAATGCAGTGCTTTTCATGGAAACATCTGCTTTTGACACTAATACCCACTATGCAAATAGGGACACCATATGCTGTTCGCAAGGAGACATAATATATATATATATTTGTTTATGTGAGTATCAACTGTTTGAGGTCATTGAAATTCGTCGTGTCTGTTGGATGTCCCGATAAGTGGATCTGCTCACGGGCTGGCTGCATTACAAGCCGTGCGTCGATGTCCAACGATGAAGACGCGGTCCTTTGATCTGCGAGGTCAAATGTTAGACCATTCACCAATACAACATGGTTCTGTATTTGGAACTCCAACTCATTGTCATTCGTTGTACTTGCCACTAATTTTGTCGATAGATACTTCAATGCCAACGTTATGGACGCAGTCCACGGTGGCCAACCACTTCTACTATGGGGCCGCTTTTTCCAACCACTGGTGCAATTTGGCCAATAGATCACCGTCCATGCTATGTTTCAGGACTGTCGTTCACTAAAAAAAACAACTGGGTTGATGTGAAAGACAAGTTGGGTAGCCATACACCAGGTGCAAACATGCCGTCCTCTGTCCCTCTTTCAACCAAGCCTGAGTGCATGTGTTCGATCATTAGTTGTCCTCTTCCATGTGAAAGACCAATTGACTGTCTCGGACTGTGGGAGCCATGGACAGCTACGGCAGGAGATGGCACCAGATCAGGTCTCATTAAGGACACTTTGCACTTATAAGCAAGGGCTGCTTGTGGTTCTTAGGCATGGAAACATTTGGAGTAAAGTGTGGGGTATAATGATATAAGTACATGTATCAACTGTGAAGTAAATATGTACAGTAATGGCATGCAATACATGATTGTAAAACACAGGTCATTATCAGCAAAGACATTGTTTACATGCTGCATCGAATGGCAGTCTGGATCTAACTATTTTACGGAGCATGATCAAATCCACTAACACACTTCATAATCACATCCCACTAAGCTGTGGCACTTCACTACATACGAAAAACTCTTTCAAAATGAAGTATATGCAAAGTGTTTCCTGGGCATCGTAGAATAAGTTATCTTCGCAGTCCTCATTGTAGAATACGTATGATTCTTCACTGCCCATTCTCCCCATCAAAGTGCCATCTTCTTCTTCTGGACATGTGCAGGCGTGACATTTGGAACATGAGGTCTCCTAACAAAATCCAACACCATCCTAAAAAGCACTCCAGTATCCACGCTAACGTAAAATACCCACAATTGTATTCTATTGCATTGTGCTTGACAAGTTTTGACACAATTCTTGAGAAGAGAGAATGAGAAATTGTGCAATAAGAAGTACTTGTACTTGCTTTTGGCTCAACTCGGTTTTCATGCTAATTTTATCCAACACATTGTATCATAACTCATGCAATTCATGTACCCCAAGTTCAATAAACAGTATGTGGACTAAAAAATGGACTGGGATTAAGTCTGATTTCATGAAAAAGGGCCTTCATAAAGCAAACAAACTCAGTCATATCTTATACGAAAACATCACTAGCTATACCCTACTGATCTCGATATTGGATATAAACTATTATTTTAATAAATTGTTTTGTCGAATTTCTTTTTTTTTGGGTCGATTTTGAAGGTACCACCAAATTAACTTAAAAAATCGAATTTAAGGTGTAACTGGTGGAATTTCGTCACGGGTTTTCTTGTTTTCTTATTTTGCAAACAGCGGCTTTGCCCAGATTCTTGTCCTAGTCACCGATTGTTTCCTCGGAGACTGTTCAATTTCACGTGCGCGATGCATGACCCAGCGATTTGCAAGGTCGCAGCATGCCAAGTGCACTTCTCTATCCATGCAATTGGTCCAAAAAGACTATGTGGACTGGTGGGGAAACATGCCTAAGGATAGTGAATACCGATATTCCCAAAGAAAAAGGAACAGATGATTACACAGCTCACCCTAAACCCAGCACTATGCCAAATGGATAATAGACTCAACCCACCACATCTCTCACTAGTACCTTTTCTGCGAAACATCTGGTTAAGCAAGTCATGTACCAGGGGGGGCCGGGTATTTCTAAGTAGCTTTCTCTGCAACAGATAAAGCTACCTTAGAACCCCCTCGCACACAGTTACGACCGCGGCGAAAGATACTGTTAGGGGTGGGGTTAGTGGGTGGGACTCCCACATAACCCATGAGGAACGGATCTCGTGGGTACCTAAACTGGTGTGGATAACCACATGGGGCACAGCCGGTGGCTGAAAGCTCCCGCCAGAGACCGGTACAAGCTACCCTCAAAGGTGCAGCATAGGTTCCCTCACCTCTAAGGCTCTCTTAGCCAAAAAAAAAAAAAAAGAGGTGGGGAAACATGGCATGGCAGCTCGTCTGCCTACTCAAGCGACCTATCAAGCCAAACCTTACAGATTTGGCCTGTAGCGGGTAGCGCACCCCCCACGTGGTATCCTCCATGTTCGGACAACGGCGACTGGTCGTCGAATTCATTGAACCACAAGGAATCGACCGGTGTCGCTCATCGAAATCAATGTACCACATTCCCTTGTTCGTCGAAATTGAAGGTACTACCACATGTATTAAACCTGTGTCAAATTTAAAGAAACGCAAATTAGCTTCAGGTAGATAATCGAAATTAATGATCAGTAGGGTATGTCGTGTTTCTCCTCACAACCATGGACATCCTAATGAGGGTTTCACAGGCCACACATGATCTAGTAAGCTCCTCCTGTGGGTTGGCCTTCTCTAGACAAGCATTCACATAAAAACAACAAAAAAAGTGACTTTTTGGATAGGAGCATGGTGAAATGACATGTTGGTCCTGAAAAAACATGGCAACGCATGACAAACCAACCTTGGGCTGAAAATGTTGAGGCAATCTAGGATGCTGTTGTTGAATACCATCCAGTGGGCATCACGGTCCCTTCCCTTCTTGTTGTTTGCTTCTTCATCTGAAGACATAGAAATGGGTTCAAGCACCTGTTCCTCCCGATCTTCTCCACCACTCTCACCACTATCCTTGTTTTTTTCGCCATCCCCATCCTCCTCGTTATCGTCGGACTCCTTCGTTGCCTCTTTTTCCTGTGGGTTATCATCCCTCATGCCACCATCAACTCCTTCCTCATCGAAGAGTGTGTTTCTGCTTTATGGCCACGACGCTCTCATCCTCCGCTCTACCTCCATCTTGGGAAAGTGGTACTGTGGGGCGTGAGGGGGGGAGGTGGATGAACAACATCAACATCAATGCCCGTACTTGCACGTGCAGGCACTGGAAGGAGTATGGCATTCTGGGTCCCTATGCTTGTTACCTGATACACGAGAATGCCATTAATACAGAGACATATGTCGATCCCCATGTCCTTGCAAATGTACTAGATGAGGAAACACAGCGCCCCCTTTGGGCTCATGAAGATAGGGCTCATGGAGAGTAAGCTAACTGGTTGGAAGCAACCAAGCCCAAAGCATTTCCACTGATCCCTTGAGTCTGCAAGGGTAGAAAGGTACACCAAGGTCACGACGCTCTCATCCTCCGCTCTACCTCCCACAGACCCCGCTCTACCTCCGCTCTTGCCTCCAATGGATAAGCAAACATGGCAAAGACAAGAAGCCCGTGTCTAGATAGAGAAGCATGCATACGTGACCAGAAATTTGAACCAGGATGACCGTGACAAGAAAAAACAAAACCGATAAGCAAACATGGAAAATAACTCAAGATTGTTCCTCAGTTTTTTTAAACCCTTTTACAAAGGCAGGGAAGTAGCTCCAAGACTCGGCCTTTGTCCCGTCGATGCTGGCCACGGCTTTGGTCTTTGCATGGTTGATTGTAGGATAGTACACCATGTTGCTTCTGGAAATCAGGAACATCGATGACAACGTCTTAGGAATGACGGTTAGGTTGTGCGTGACGAGGCTCACTATGTACCAAATCACCCAAGGCACTGAAGGGACGGGGTTACTCGGAGTAAGGCCAGGGCTTCAAGGGTGGCCATACTCGAAGGAGGTGATATCCACTGCTCTAATTTCGTCTGCACCCGTGCACAAAGAATCCCGGGTCACATATTCTGCTCCACACCTTGCACCACACCGTAAAACACGCGGGTTCACTCTTCGCCCAGGCCAGCGCCATGCGGTTGTGAACCGCGTACGCCTCTACAGCAGTGCGACAGGCAGACATAGTTGGAAACATCATGCCTCCTGGAAACCACTTGCCAGGTCATGGTTTTCTTTGGGGGTGGAGGATCATTCTCCGAGGGAGAAGGCCTCCAGGGCTTGATATTGGAAAAATGTCTGCCGTTGTTTTATTGAACTCTACCGCCAGACCTTCTCATCCTCAACGAGGTCTCAGATGATGTATCAGTAGAATGAAGTTGAAGTTTTTTTTCAAGTGATGAACATAGCTTGAAGGAGTTGTGGCTGATCTCCTCGACGTACCAGTTAACACTGCAAAGTAAAGAGCGGCCACCGCACGTAGCTGGAGGCTGCGTAATGTCCACCATGACATTGAAGGATAGGGCATATTGTCATTAAAATGCATCGGTTGATACGAGGCATGCCCCTGATTTGCGGACAAGGTGTAAGATACAACCTGCGTAGGATCAGCATGCACAATGACGTCGGTGCCGAGACCCCGATAAGAGTGTTCCTGTTGCTATAGTAGAAAAGTAGTTTCTGGATCAGTGCTCAGTGTGTCCCCTTTTTGGAAACACAGACCACACGATATAGTACATGTGAACAATGAGGGCAGGTGAAAACAATACATAGATCCTATATCAAAGATACGAGCGCAGGTGTGGAGTTGCCAACCTGTCAAATCAGCCGACGTTGTGTGATATCTATCCGGAGCCTGTTCTCGCAACATGACACACTTCAGTTAACTCTTCGCAAACTAAAAAAAAAACCTTCAAGGCAGGAAGACGCATGGGAAGTCATGCAAACATCTTACTTCTGATATCATGAAAATTACCACATGTATCATTAACAAAACTCCTCCTTTTGTTGACAGCAAAACGGATTCAAACTGATAAAAATTTTGAACATATGTTACATTATGTAGTAACCACAACATAAAGGACATACGTGTCATCCGCATGATGTAATGCACTTGAAACATCTCACAAAAACTTCAATTCTCCAACATTATCACAATTTGTCCCTAAACATTGACTAGTTTTGCTTGACTTGAGGTTGGATACGAATGATCTAAATTTTATAGTCAAGGCTTCGTGTGTTTACATCTTACCAATGGGGCCTCACTTCCGTAAGTGAGGCCCCATCCAAGGGAACTCTGCCCACTTAAGACCGACAAAAAACATGGTGACTCGCATGAAAGCTTGCACGAGTGTCTTCCATGCTGCAAGGGAAGATGACTCATCTTCTCCGACAACGATTTGGAACCAGACAAAGAGGAAACACGTAATCTTATGAGACAAACCCAATGCTCACTTGCAACAACGATGCTGGAGCCTCCACTCCTCTCAACAGACATGATGTCGTCAAACGCGTTGCATTGAAAGTTCTACTGAAGAAATCCAAGACAATGAGGTGGTTGTGGAAGAAAAAATATTTATTGGCGCAATCACAGATGCACTACAACTCCCGTCACAACCGCCATCTCCCGCTATTTCATCCTCGATGGATTCCACTGCCAAGCGTGGTAGGTACAAGGATTAGTATGGGTTGGACCAGGTGCCCATCATCCATGCCGTTGTCATCCCCTGCAGGAGCATTATCAAAGCCTTTCATCACCGTCAAAGCGCTTACCGACTCCCACATAAGCCATCGATTTACAAGAAGCTGGCACCATCAACAGTTTGTGGATGGTACGAGCTTAATCCTAACTAAGCTGCATTCCATCGACATGCTCGCTCTTAACAAGTTTTCAGAGAAACCCATTTAGGAAGCGGCAAAAACCGTGTCGTGCAAGCAAGGGAGCCACAGCCAAAATTCCTGCTTCTACAAGCATCCCAGACTGGAAAACAAAGTTATATGGTTCCTCATCCGTATGCTTGAAGCCGGAAACCTCACGTGGTCATATCTTTGTGGCACAGTTGCTTCTCAAAAGTTTCCAGATGATTGGGAGCAACGGCCCGAATCCATGTTCAACAGGGTCATGTTTCTCATGAGTGTGAAGTGCATCAACGACTTCTTCATCATGAATGCGAGTCACATTAGTATGCACGTTGTCATGTGCCGAGGTACACCTATGCTTCCAGGGGGTTGAAGGAAGTAAGAAGACAAGAGACAGGTCATTGGTGTTATCGCTTCTTCCCTCAAGGGTGAGAAGCTACCGCTGCAAGTGATGTGGACCACAAAAAAGAACTCATGCCATCCTCGCAACGAGAACAATGAATACATGCTGTGAAACGTCGGATTTCAGTTCACTCATTCAACCATTGAACGAGTGTGCAGACCACAAAGGATTGGTTCCACATGATTTGGGACCCGTTAATCAGTAACAAGTGTGAGCACTAGCACGTCTCGTTTAAGAATTAGCGTATTTTGCTAATTCTTGATACATGGCGGCTCCATGGCACCGAGTCCTTCCAGTCATGGGTCGCAGAACGGTTCCTGTGGGTTGTGCTTTTGTACATCCATGTGGGGTGCACATGGAAGCTAAAGCCGGCGGAAGTGGGCATGTAGCGTATATTCAAATGTTTCCGCCACATACAAGTGGTGGGTGGGAGAGCAACGTTTTTAGAGGGACAACATCAATCATAGCATACGCCGTGTGAAGGAGACTGTCGTAAGATAGATGATGTGTGGATGGGAACACCTTCACACAAACCAACTCGTCTGCAATGTGTGGGCTGCGAGTGGCTCCACCAAGTGCTATGAACCTTTGTTTTGTGTCGGTGACGATTGTGGACTACTAGAAAACCATGTCCGAGCCAGAGATGTAGTGTTATAACGATGAGGATTCCATTGCATTACGTGAATCTGTAATGGTAATTGTCTATTTCTTGTGTCCGTACATCTCTCTCTCTCTCTCTATCTATCTCTCTCTCTCTCTCTCTCTCTCTCACTCTCTCCCTCTCTCTCTCTCGCTCTCCATCCCTCCCTCCCTCCCTCCCCTCCCCTCCCTCACCCCCCCCCTCCCGAACCCCTCCTCCCGCCCCCCTCCCTCCCTCCCCCCTCCTCCCCTCCCCCTTGTATTTACTAGGAAGTTTCTAACCTAGAATTCTAGGTTATGTAGGCGAGGGCTAGAGGGCGTCACACGCCATGGATGTAATTTGATCTTTTGAATTACAAGTTAGGTCACAAGAGACATAATAGATGGGAGGGAGAGGAGTGAGAGTGGAAGGACGGTGAGTGCACTTTGACACAGAGCAGATGCTCGAGTGGACGTGTACCGCCACCCGGGGGTCGAGCCCGTCCTCTTGAAGTTATCTAAGAGTGCCTTCTCACCAGTACATGGCCGGAGAGTGGCACGGTGACCCCCAAAGGATCAACACCTAGGTAAATCATGCAGCTCCTCAAAAGCACCCAGTGTAAGTCAAAATGATGCATGGATCTGCAATAAAAATGTGCGAGTCTTAGCATGAATCACATGAAGACAGGATAGCCAACCACGAGCGAATCTTGTGCCAGAGGGCACTCTTGGGTAGATCGACGGCTGCTTGATGGGGCTCGAATCAGCAGCAAGGGCGCGCTTGTGTGACGTCTCCCCAGGTTATGCCATGGTCCCTCAATCTGTACACGTGTGTGTGTCATGAAGAGTGAAACAAGAGGGAATATAGATGTGAGTTGCCAACCAAACTCCAACACTCCTCCATGACCCGCAGGCAAACAACCCAAACATAATGAAACATGACACACACAGTAATGCAAGTGCAGGGAATGCAATTAGACAATGTGACAGTAAACACGTCATCCTGGGTCATGGGGACAGGTGAGACCAATAGCATTGAGAGCACATTTGAAGACATTACAGCTGAGAGCCTTAGTGAGAAAGTCACCTCTCTGTGACCATGTTTCCACCCAAACGACGCGGAAAATGCCTGCAGTAATACACTCACGAACAAAGTGGTACTCCACATTGATGCTCTTGGTGAGTGAATGGTGCATGCTAGTGTTTTTTGCAATGGCTTTTGTGCTTCGATTATCATAACGGAAGGTGATGTAGCAAAAGAGGACATGCAACCACTATAGTAGGCGACAGAGCCAGAAAACTTCACACGTACCTATGCCAGTAGCCACATACTCAGCCTCTGCAGTGCTGTGGGCAACACACCCTTATTTTCCACTATTCCATGGGACTACTGTCCCACCAATCATGAAAATGTATCCCGAGCTACTTTGCACATCAAAGTCATGTATCCATTCACTGTGATTGAACGTGTCAACAAGCATTGAGGGCTTGGCGTGAAAGTAATGCACAGTTTGAGCTATGGAGATTACATAACGGACCACTCGGAATGCCGCCTCAAGATGGCACTCTTTGGGACAGTAGGAGAATCGAAAGAGAAAGTTCACATAAAAGGCCACATTAGCACAAATGGTGGTAGCAAGGTACATCAGGGAGCCAATGAATCTGAGATATTCTGTCACATCCATTATATCTCCTAATATTGATGGCTCTGGGGACTTCAACAGTGATTACCCAGCTAAGGTCATGGGTGTAGAAGCTATAGGGACAGTAGTGAGGAGCGGTCCAAACCACTCTCCTAGGCTGCGGACATATGCAGCTTGATGGACATGGAAGGTACGGTGTGATAGATCATGCACTAGCTCCATGCCTAGGAAGACACGAGCTGGACCAAGATCCTTCATTTTCTAGGCTGAGTGGAAGAGAGATTTTGTATCCTTGATAGCTGTGGCATCTGGAGAGGCAATCAAGAGGTCATCCACATAGACAAGGATAGCAACAACTGGCCGAGAGGGAGCATTGAGGAACAGGGCAAGGTGTATAGTGCTTCTCCTTTAACCCCCTTTCTCTAAAGTTGCTGTAAGCTCTGGGTTCGAACATCGTGGGGACTGCTTAATCCCATAGAGGACTTTGTATAGACGCAACACTCGATTTGTGCCATCTGCAAAAACAGGTGGTTGCACCATGTAGATTTCTTCATCATGATTTCCATCGAGAAAGGCATTATTGATGTCCATCTGTTCTAGCTTCCAGTTATGCTTAGCCACTAGGCTAAGGAGTGCTCTAACAGTGGTGAAGCAACCCACTAGAGCGAATGTCTCATCAAAGTTAACCCCAGGGACTTTAGAGAAGCCCTTTGTTGTGAGCCACGCCTCTCTGTGTTGTCGGGATTTAGCCTCCACCGATGCACCCATTTGGCGGCCACTGTTTTATGCCCTAGTGGAAGATCAACAAGCTCATAGACACCATGCTCGTAAAGAGCGTATAGTTTTGCTTTCATGGCTTGTTCCCACATGGAGGAGTCATACTCAGTGTGGGTAGCCTGCTCAGTGAAAGGTTTAGGTGGAAGAGGGGATAACCGTAGTAGCAAAGCACAAGGCAACATACCCAGCCACGAATGAACTAAGGGCTAGACAAAACTCCTACTCAATGAGTGAGTAGCCAAGTAGGATATCGGGGTGCACCACGGACGCAACCATGGATAAGGAGGTGGTCACTAGGCCAAGAGCGCGCAGGCCAGGATCACTGGAGTCATTAGGACAGGAGTGTGATGGGAGTGCCTAGAGATGACCATCGTGCATGTAGGACAAGACAGGAGGCACAGAGGAGACATGCGGGTCAGAGGCAGGGTGAGATGAGGGCTCAAGCGCCACAACTGGCATAAAGGGAGTAGACCCCATAGGAGGAGAAATAGAGGGGTCAGAGCATGGAGGTGCGGTAGGAGTGCCAAAGGGCGCAGGTGGCATGGAGGGAGCCGAGGGCTCAGAGGAGGCAGAGAGCTTAGAGGAGGCAGACGACTTAGAGGAGGCAAAGGACTCAGAGGAAGCATTGGGCTCAGAGGAGGCAGAGGGCTCAGAAGAGGAAGAGGAGGTGTCAGACGATACGGGTGATGGACGTACCGTGGGGAGAATAGAGGACTGAGAGGTACTAGTGCCTGCTCCACCCCGAGGGGGAGGAGAGAGAAAACCAGTGGAGAAGCGAGGAATGTCATGCTCAAATTAGTGCTCAAAGAAGAGCGCATTACGAGATTTAATGACTTGACACCACAGTGGATTCTAGTAGCGCCACGCTTTGGAAAAATGCGAGATACTGAGGAAGACACACAAATGACCACCGGGGGACAGTTTTCCATCCCGATGATCAGCAGGGAGCCAAATAGAGGTGAGGGACCCCTACACACGAGCAAGGCAGAGATTGGCATTATAGCCCATCCAGCGTTCAAAGGGGGTGACCGTGTGAGGGAGGGGACCGTGAGGGACGCGATTCTACACCAATGTCATGTAAGACATGGCTTCAAAAGCAAACAGAGGGGAATGACCAGAGGAGGAGAGAAGGGAGCGCACCTCGTTTGCCAGGGTGTGGTTCCAGCTCTCGGACACGCCATTCTATTGATGCGTGTAAGGGGAACTAGAATCAAGATGAACACCACGAGATTGAATAAAGTGAGAAGTGGGACCAAAGAACTCACCACCTTGGCCTCTATGGAAGACACGCAAAGGACGAGGGCAAGCTCGTTCAACCTAAGGGAGCAAGGTCTCAAGTACATTAGTGACATCACTATTGTGACGAAGGGCAAAGATCCAACAGTAGGGAGAATAGTCATCAGTCAAGCAAAGGACGTTACAACCAAGGCCACCATGGAAATCGTGATGCAAAGAACCCATGACGTCAGCATGTACGAGATCAAGGAGAGGAGAGGTGGTGGACTCAGCAGCTGTAAATGGAGAACGGTGCATTTTGCCTCTAGCACAGTCAACACAAGCGAAGGAGCACGGAGGCGTAAATGTGGCAGGGTCAAGGCCAACAAGAGGGCACGGGGGCAAGAGACGCTAAACAACAACAGTGTGAATGTGGCAAAGGCGCCGGTGCAAGAGGTTGGCATGCACAAGAGACAAGGAGGCTGCGACACGAACATGAGCACAGGTAGTAGGAGACGTGGGTAATGACATAGGGACGCGGAATAGATGATCACAACACACACCACAAAGAACAACATGGCCATAGGAGCGCAGAGCAACTGTGCCAATGCCACAACTGGGCAAGAAGTCCATGCCCTGATCATCAAGAGTGGTCACAGAGAGGAGACCTACCTCATAGTCAGGTGTATATAGCCCATCGGGAAGGAACAAAGTCCCGCCGGAGCCCACAAAATGGACAACACCAACACCTTGAAGCAACAGTAACTGACCAGAAGCAGTGCGGATAGAGAAATGGAACCAACTAGACCGAGGGAGACAAAAGATGAAGGAGAGGAGGTCATGTGATGAGTGGCACATGAATCAATGGTCCAGAAGCCAGAGGAAATACGGGCAGAAGGGAGAACAAGGCAAAAAACAACCATCCCCAAAAGAGAGTTGGGAGACATGTGACCAAGACGAGTGGGAAACATGTGAGACTGCCAATCTTCAATCCACGAATGATCATCAGGCAAGGCCCCCTACACACACCTTGAGGAGGTACCATGGATGGTCGCATGGATCACACACAGACACACAAGACCGGCCAGCCACAATCTCACCTCCTTGAGCATGAAGCTAGAGAAGCTCCGTAAGACGGCGCTCAAAGGCTCATTCCTCATCACGACTGTCAAAAGAGCGGTCGGTGGAATGTGTGTCAAAGGAGTGGTCGTCATCTCTGGGTCAGGTTGGCACGAAGTAGTGAACAGAGGGAGGACCATGGTAAGGGGGGTCCAGAGGGAGGCGGTATCCAGGCCCATGGACTGGAGTGAGGTGCCAGTGGTTGGAGAGATGCAAGAGTGGTGGTGAGAGCAGAGGCAGAGGATGAGGAGGAGGAGGGTGATGCAGCTATCACAACAACTGTGGTAGTGGAGGAGGCAACACCAGTCAGGGCCCAGTGAGCACGCATGGCAGAGGTAGGACAAACGTCATCACGAGGTGCTGGACACTTTGAAGCAGAGTGACCAGTGGCCCTACAATTCCAGCAAGTGACCTTTGTAGGAGATGTAGACCAAACGGAGGATTTGCCACCGCGTCCACGGGCCTTCCCGCCACGGCCACCCCTAGGGCCAGAGTCACCACCCCCACCACGTGAAGTAGCGTGAGTGGCGTGAGCAGTTGCGGTGGAAGGAGAGGGGGGAGTGGAGGCCGTTTTGACTGCAACAAGAGCTATACAATGCACACACTTGTTCTACAAGTTGCTTGACCAGTCGGTGAGCCGAGCAACAGTGAAATCAAAGAGTAGTCCTATCCCCAAGGGTGAGTTGGCAGGGACTGGGACAGCAGCAAGGTGCTCAAGCTCAGCATGAGAGACATGCAGACACAACTGAAAGAGCTCGGGAATAAGACCAGCGATGATGGAAAGAAAATCAGATAGAGGACCTAGGACTGTAGTCTCGAGGTCGCGTAGGAGGCATAGAATGCGCGTTAAATACTCATCGGCTGTCTCATCCACGCACATGTGGAGTGTGTTGTACTACACAGTGAGGGCACTTTGGAGAGCATGTCCAGTTACGGTCTTGCGGCGACGAATGAGCGCATAGGCACCAACATGGTCAACAGGGGTGCCACGTGTCGGGTCAGCATTGCATATACCAATGTTGTCAAGGAGGCCCTCATGCCCGGCATTGATGAGGGCCCAAACAACATGTGCGGCCTCAGCAGGTTGAGGAACAAAGGGTGGATTAGCTGGGGAGTAGTACTCCCACAGAAGCTCATCCTAGGCCCATGCATTGAAACAAGTTTCCTAAGAGGAGAAAATCAACTTAGAGGTGAGTTGAGGTGGTGAACTCGTGAAGTCTTTTTGTCTAGCAGGGAGGAGCACCCGGGCAATGACAGATGTTGACAATGCGGGTGAGGTGGAGTTAGGAGCAGCGGTAGGATGAAGAGCAGAGTTAAGAGAAGTGGTTTTGTCATCATGTGAAACAGCTGCAAGAGTTGGAACAGCTTACAAGCGTTCTAGGACTAGGTTTGCCACTGTTGTGGCTAGTGCCTACTACGTGTTGAGTTCCACTTGTAGCTCTTCCTCTACTTTGCGGCGAGCTGCCTGCGCCTCACTAAGGGCAGCTTGCAAAGCTTGTGAAGTCTATCTGGCACAGGCATGATGAAAGGACCTGAATGAAATGCAAGAGAGTAGAGGTAGAGAGGAGAGAAGTGTGCTCACCAGGCTAGCGACATGGAAGCAATGCAAAGAGGGATGGCACCACCACGACTGCGGAAGAGAAGAAGGCAGCCACCAATGTAGCGACGGCCACCGCTAGTGATAGTGGCTCCCGCTATTACTACTGTTGTGGATGCAACGAGCACAACCGTTGTAACGCAGTGCGTGAGATCACGAGGTACACCTCTAGGGCTAAGGATGACTATCGTAGTGGATGCCCAAATGGAGCTGACAGTGCTGGCAATTGCACAAGCAGCGGAGGATGCAGCTGTGGCGATAGCGACAGCGGCTACCGTGACCTACGTGGTGATATTGACGATGTCAGCAGCGAGTAAGGTGAGGGACGGTGGTGCGTGTGCGTATGCCTCAGTCGCTCTGTCCACCACGGTCTGTGTTGGTATCCTACTAGCATGAGCCGTGGTTGAGAAGGTGGATGTGGCACCCGCTACAACGTCGAGAACGGCCCCGGCCAAACTGATGGGGTCGGTGTGGATGAGAAGAATAAAAATCACGCCGGGCACCTCACGTGTTGTGCACGATTTGACAATGTGAGCTACATTTGGGGCTGAAATAAGGTTAGATTCTGGTGCCAGGGTGGATGAAGGGATCCCCCGGGGAGGTTGTATACTTGAGGGACAAGGTGGAGATGGTGTGAGATTGTGGCTACTGTATACTTGTTGATCAGCCTCACGTTTAGCCTAAGCTACGGCACGGAGGTCCTCACGCCAAAAGAGTTGTCCAGCATGTGACACTAGAGTGGCGTGTCGTTGTTGTTAGTGTGTGGGGGCTCGTAAAACACTCGTCGATCCTCCCATCTAGCACGCTCAGTGTAGCGCACTGTCCTATGAGGAGAGTCCAACTCATCGTCAGGAGGACAATCAAGCGGCAGTGAATCCAACGTGGCAAAATGTCCGGCTGCAAACGTAGCCGAAGATGTTGCTCTTGTTGGCTGTCACCGAGTGCCGATGCTGCTCTTGACGTGTAAGTGTGAGGATGCTGAGGAGAGTCTGCTCTCACGCCTTCATAGAAGATTGTGAGGCTACTACAAAGTGAGGCAGGAGCAGCGCGGGGCAAACGAGAACTGCGGGGTGGCCGGAAGCAAAGTGCAGCGTAGCAAGAGAAGTGCGAGGTAGCTAAGTCGGGAAGAGGGGCTACGAGCTAGCCAAGAAACGTGGGGCAGCCAAGAGCTGCAAGCTACACGCTGTTAGGTACAGGGCAGCTGAGAGTTGCGGTGATGTAGAGCTACCGGAGCGTGGGCCCGTCGCGACAACAAGAGTTTCGTCGCTTGTGTTGCTCACCGGTCACAAACCAATGGAAAGAAGGGGATTGTCCTTGTTGTCCTGATACCGGTAATAATTAGGAGGTTTCCAACCTAGAAGTACAGATTGTGTGGGCAAGGACAAAAGGGCATTACATGCCGGGGATGTGGTTAGATCTTTTGACACACAAGTTAGGTCACAAGAGAGATAAGAGATGGGGGACAAGGAGCGAGAGTGTAAAGCCAGTGAGTGCACGCCGACACCGAGTAGAGATTCAAGCCGACGTGCACCGCCACCCGAGGATCGAGCCCGTCCTCTGAGAGTTATCCGAGGGTGGCTTCTCACCACTGCACGGCAGGAGACTAGCTTGGTGCCCCCCTAAGGATCAGCACCCGGATAAATCATGCAGCTCCCCCAGGCAATCAGAATGTACGAGCCCTAGCATTAACCACATTAAGACAAGATAGTCAACCACGAGCCAATCTTGTGCCAAAGGGCACTCCTAGGTAGATCGTCGGCCGCTTGATGGGGCTAGAACCAGCAACCAGGGCACGCTCGTATGACGTCTCCCCAGGTAGGGCCATGGTCACTCAATCTGTACATGTGTGTGTGTGTGTGTGTGTGTGTGTGTGTGTGTGTGTGTGTGTGTGTGTGTGTGTGTGTGTGATGAAGAGTGGGAAAAGAGGGAATAGAGATGTGTGTGGCCAACGACACTCCAACACC
>SZWC01020287.1:5000-17177 GCA_023375785.1 Penium margaritaceum
TATATCTATATTGATATCGATATCTATATCGAAATTGATATCTATATCTATATCTATATCTATATCTATATCTCTATCTATATCTATATCTATATCTATATTTATATCAATTTGTATATCTATATCTATACATATATATATATATATATATATATGTATATCTTTGTCCATATCTATGTGTTATTAAAATGCTTTGTTCATTGTATATTAGTGTCAAATTGCACCAATATGGCCCTGGCTTGATTTAGGTGAATTTTTGTATCAGTACGTAGCATTAAACTACTAAATGGAATCATCGCATATTGTATAATAGGCGTATGTGTTTCTTCTTTAAGAGATTTAACATGTGGCAGATGAAGATTGATTTGTCAGTTTTGTTTTATAATTTTACCTTTGTACCTCCTAAATCACTAACCACTTTTATCAGGGTTCCATAGTTTTGAAATTATACTTTTTATTTGTGTAGCATCATTGGTGTTTTTGGAGTTATCAGGAATGCTTGATGGAAGCCTTTCAGTCATACACGATGACATCAGGAGTAATTTGCGTTGTTATGAAACAATTTTATATTAGTAACTTGAGACATACATGAACTCATCTTGAACGCAGGATTTGGCTCGCACATCCCTGTCTATGGCGCATTGAAATAGTTTTTTTTTGTTAAAACATTTGACAATTGCTTCATGCCACATTAAAAAAATTGTGGAAAGAGTTAACTAGGCCATAAGATAACACAAAAAGAATACCCCTTGCACAAATGTCGTCCAATGGAGGTTTGATTGGGAGGGCAAGGAATATGAATTATAAGCTTAGCAACTTAGTCAAATGTTGGTATCTCAAATAAGCTAACAATTTTTATTTTGTTAAGCTGATACATTTTTGTGCTTGTAAAAAAAAACATGGGTGTCTTTTTATGAGACAGTTTTGATAACAATTGGTGGTTGACAACCACTCATAATACTTCCATGTAAATCCTTTGGGGGATCATCATGTTTACATGCATTCTCACTACACTAAATTAGGAATAATCATTTTTTATTTCGCATGAAACTTTGTGAGCATGTCTGAACCATTCGGATTTTTGGAATGATTAGAATGCTTCATAAAATATAAGATGTTAGGATTGTGTGCTACCATAGCTTGCTTCTAGTGACATGCCACCTACCAGCTTAAACTAATGTGGAAACATACTTCCCTTATGATGCATCAATGACCAAATATGCTTTGAAATAATCAATTATGTTTACATAGCAGGCAACGTCTACAGCACACCACTATCCATAAAACGTTTTCCACCACATATAAGTGGTGATTTCCTCCTTGGTGAGAAAACCTACCTTTCATGCTTCTGCACTCTCATGCACGCAATAAATTGTACCCAACCCTAGTTACTATCTGTGGAGAGGCGTCATACTTCCTTCAGAAAAACCCTTTGAACATGAACATGTAAGAAATCAACCCATGCTTTCTGTTAATTCAGATACTCATCACTCAAGAATCTTGTTTGCACCATTCACACATCTTTACAACTATAATGTTATGGCAACATTATCTTTTTTCAGACACCCTAAATGATAAATGTACACAATAGACTACATGTTCTTATTCAAAGGTGGAGCAATCTCTTTGTACACTAAAAAGAATACCAAAAAAACTCTTAATAGCACAGAAATAGAACATGTGGCAGTTATGAAAGTGACACAAAAGGTCACCTACTTATCAAACTTCCTCAAAAGGACCGGTTTCATCGAATATTTCTTACACCTATGTTTTTCCAAAACCATTTTAGAATCAACATATCCAAATCAACACAAGTTAGAAGACCTCACCAACTACCGCAGGCATAAGGTCATCAATGACATGGTGACCCTTCAATTTGTCCCTGAAGAGGAACAAGTCAAAGACCTCCTCACAAAGAGTGTAAACAAAGACAAATACACAATTTGTACCCAATAAAGTGGACTCTCTTGCGACGAACCACACACCTTTATCATGTTGCCCATGTGTGTAAAAAACTGGCTCTACACCGTGGTGGGAAACCAAACCCATACTCTGGTCTTAAACAAATGTGCATGGCCTCCTCAGTGCCTAAGATCTCAAACATTTTGTTGAAATGCCACCTTTTGCCAAAAGCATTACATAAAAGCTTCTTGTAGAACATTGGATTTCCCATCATGAAATTGTTCCAATGCGTAGGTCCCTTTCATATGTTTTTAAGTTATGAAGTAGGATTTAAAGGCTTTAAAAGGCTGTTTGGGTTGATGAAACACTAGTGGCAACCTCATCCCTATTCATAGTGAGGTGAGAAACTGTAACTAAGGCTCCTTTAACTTTGAGAATGAAAGTGAACGCCGTCATAAACGATGTGTAAGTCGTTGTTGACGATTCCCAAATTCATCCTAACAACATTTGCACAAAAAGGCAAGTTTAATAGTTTCACAACAACCACAAACTGTTTACATTTCAGCTACATCAACAAAAGGGTTTCCAGTATTGGGCAGATTCATTTTCACCAACCTTATAAGTTTTCTTTGCATAGTTTCCCCATGGTTTATACTTCCATTTACAATGTATCCACTCCCCAGGAAAGAGAACCTCAAGGCCCACTCTTTGGTAATGGGTCCATGAGTTCCCAACTTTTCAAACTGGTAACCCTTGTGCCCAAAATAAAAGAAAGAATCATGCCTTGGCCACTTAACACGTTATGACTCCTACAATCATTAAAGGTGTTGAGCAAATGTCCAAGCCCCGCTATAGACATCATGATTCTTGCTTAATGGGCCCCATTTATTCACTATCACAAGCTACATCTGTTTATGAGGACCAATTATTACCTTTTTTCAAACCTCTAATATCCCTTTGTTTACAAATTTTTCAATCATGCTAATGAAAAACGATCATTGACAGTTTGACAACGGTCAATATACTCATAAGGCTCCCCCTTACTGAAGGACTATTATGTACGAGAACAAACATCTGACAAGATGACTATCCGCCATCTGGATAAAAAAGCTAGGGTCTTTCATACCCTTACGATAAAAACACTTGAGTATCATCTCTTCATTGGCGTAGACCGCTAGACACAAAAAAAGTGGGTGCAATTTTGTCACCTTGGCTTCATTCGTTATAGAAATCATGCAATACAAGATAAAGAACCTTGGAAAAACCTCACAACAGATTTTCAAAAGGCAGAACCTTGCTTATGTTTTAACCTTGTGTTTCATGCACATGCATTCCCCTATTGATGTCTTGTTTCATTTAATGTTTCTTTTTTTTTGGTAGTTTTTCCAGTTAATGCTAAAATCCTCCTATGATCTCATGTCCACTGTATTGTTCAAGCATTCTCTACCCCCTCCCCCCTCCAAAGGTGCAAGTTCATGGATTGTCTTTTTAAGAAAATGGCAATGATTGTTAGATCATCTAACACACAAACAGATGGAGTATAAGAAACTGTTTAGATCCACATCGTAGACAATCCTCCTTTTCTACATAAAACAAGATAAGTAGTTTTCTTTAATGTTTATTAAATATGTATGTATGGCAAGCACTATTTCAAAATATTCAATTTTAATCAGTTTAGGTTAAGGATCAATGCGTTCAATGATACTCTCACACATGTGGCATATTCTATACTCCTACCCAAAGTTTTGTTTGGCCTCTTTTGAGGTTTTTCATAACAACTTTGGTCTTCATTAAATGCATGAGTAATGCACGGTTAAAGAATTCCTTCTTGAAAGCTTATGTTACGAACCGCCTATGCTCAAAAGAGACCTTCATAGGGAAACAAATTCTCTACTTGAAGAGAGACAATGTGCTTACATTATGATCGAATCACAAGGCAAAGCATGCCCTTTGAAATCTTTGCACACTCATATATTTGCATCTAAGAGTCTCACTTGTGGTTCTTTTCCAAGAATCTAGTGTTAATGAAGGTGTACGTAGTTTTAATGTGTGGGGAAGGGATACAGTAGATGGAACATTAATTTAACTAGATTTTCTGCAATGTTGAGCACCTAACTCTGTGTGACGTCAAGGTTGTCATTTGAATCAGTTAGCTAGGAGTTTGGCACATGGAATTGATGCCAGGTAGGAGGCTTTACTTGATGAGGATCAATTGTCATAGTTGAACCGTGCTGTTGATGAGAACCCAACACTTCACATGAGTGAAGATGACAGTGGAGGATGTATGTATATTCATCTTTATTTCACTTCGTATTTGTTGACTATCAGATTTTTTCATCATTCCCCATTCTTTCCTCAAAACATCTAATGAGATTTTCTAACAACTTCCCTCTTAACATTCATGGGTTGTATGTTTCATAAAGGTTCGAGGACCTACAAGGGCCCCAAAATTGCTGGGCATGGGAATTTTCCTTTCAATGAAGGGCGTGTTCTGTCTTAAACAATTATTTGCATGTGAAATCATGCATTTTTAATATTGAAAGTGGAAAAATTATGAGTTATCTCTGGACTAGAGATGGGGTGAAAAAGTCCGAGTTATCTGTGGATGGCCTTTTGTCCCGAGTCTGGCCTTCTGGAAATGAGCCCTTAATATCTATGTGTGAGCACCAAATCGACCAATCTACCAATGTACTTTTCCCCAATACCTTGCCTCATGAAATCTACCAACAAATGTTTTCCGGCTTTGATTACAAGTATTTTGGCCTCATCCCCAGATTTCCATTAAGAAGGTAAATGGAGAACATTTCATGACAACCCCCTGGTAACATTCAGGAGTTGAGGTATCTTTCAAGGTTCAGGCTACACCCAGACGCGGGACCTGGGTTGTCTCCTAGAATAGTTAGCAGGTGCAAACATTTTGAATCTCCAAATATATGGAGAAAACATGGCTACTCAATAACAGATGGCCACTTTTCCCGATTCGGATGTGGCGTGGCGCAAAACCGCCCCATGGACTTTCGGCGGTTCTTTGCGTGAGAATCTCACGAGAGGCGGTGGTTCATGAAGCATGTGGGCGAGGGGATATCGAGCGTAGGACAGAGGAAGGTGAGTGTCGCTAGAAACGCCGCGGTGAAGATATGATGGACATGCGGACGAAGCGCTCATCATCTTGAGCGGCCCAGCATCCTCAGTGCCGGCAAGAGAAATCGTTGACGAAAGAGAAGAGGATCGATGGTCCGATATGGGTTGCTGCTGAATATCGTTACTTTGCGTCGTCAAACCATCGCAATCGGAAGTTGCGACTCATCTCTGTCGTTGAGTTCGGTCGTTGAGGTTTCGGCTGTGAGATTTCAAATTTTCGTATTTTGCTATTCCAGCCAGGCTCACAAACACCGCCACCTCCACCCGCATCCCAAATGTTTACTTCACAAAGCATCGATAAATTGACGGGGAAAAGGTGGGAAAAGTCTACGGTGAAAGATAGGAACCATGTAGACATGAGAGAAAGTCGTCATTGCCTGCAGATAAAATCGGGAATGGAAGTGGAAAGGGCCGGTGGTCAGATTCGAAAATCTCGGAGCCCGTGATGACAGCCTTGAACTAGGAAAAGATAGCGTCACTTGTCTCATCTACCAACGGCGGCGCGGTTGCGATAGCGAACTGCCCTAGATCAGCGGAGTAATAATCATCCGGGTGAAATGGCTCAGGTGACCAGACCGCGCCAATTATTAACCTGGCATACCAGCGAGTCTACATTTGTTCAAAGCATATCGTCCTCTTTCAAAAAAGGAACAAGGTATCCGGCCCTCACCCTGCACTGATCGTTCATGGCAACCAGGGTCATGCAACCGTCTCTAGATCGCGACCGTCACTCCCTCGCAAGATCGCGATGGAGCGATGAACCGTTTTTTGCTGCCGCACAATTCCCCTACTACCATTTAGGTTTTTCTTTTTTTTTCCTCGGGCAGATCCCACGCAAAAAATACATCGTACATCGTAATAAGGGGTTTGCGCGTCCGAATAAAGAACAAAAGGGTCATCAATCCATCGAAATCGAGTAAGATTGGCCATTTTTTAAATTTGGGCTCTTTTTTCATGGCACACAAACGACCCCTGGTTTTTGGGAAAAATATTTCCAACCCAACCCCTCATTACATTCGTGGTTGAGGGGTTTTTGTTTTCCAGCGGGCATCTGCTAAGCCCTGGGGTAATGGGGCCCATGAGATGCCCGCACGCAAACCCAACGCAAACCCCACACACCCTTCCTAAAAAAATGACGAACACCTCAAAAGAGGGGTTTCTCATTGTTCGAGGAGTATGAGGACGTCAGCGTTCGGACGCTACATTCCATGCAGCAACAACATAGCATTTTTTATGCACTTGTCATCTCTTTCTTTCATACGTGTGCATATCCTAGCTTTAGTTTTTTCCATACTGGGCATGTCATGCCGATTTTAGTAAGTGCAAGCATGTCAACTTAAGTTTTGGACATGGTGGTGAGAAAGTGCGTAGAAACTTCTTAGCAACACGGCCGCTGACCGGGCGTCAGTACCTAGTCAGACGGTGACGACAGTCACAGGTCGCACACACAATGGCAAGGGTTTGGCTAGGAGACACAAGTCAAAGTGTCAGAATGCTTCAATATAGCATATGCAGAGAGAAATGACAACTGACAGGTCCAGGGCATAAATACCTGCCGCGGTGCACGGCAGGTGTCGCACGCGGCAGTCCAAGAGCTGTCCTAAAATCGGCCCAAAACCACTGTTTTGGCCGTAACTCTGCGCACACATGTCAGAATCCTACGTCGTCTGAACCTAGACGTGCAGAATCAAAAGACGGACGCAGCGACTAGTCACATGCATGCATCCATTGGCTGACAGCGAGTATACAATGCAAAAGCATGCAAATGGGCCTCATGCCCAGTCCGCCGAAAGGCGCCTGCAGAACGTAGAAGGCACAGCAAGGAGTCCCCGGGACATCTGGGGCTCTGGAACAGTGGTCGATCAGCTCCAGACGAGTAGTCCGTCGCCTGTCGTCGCGTCGGTGTCACTAGGGCCGCCTGCCTCAGGGATCTGCACGACTATGGACACGGCCGAGTGGTCACAGTAAACTGTACAGGAACGGCACAAAGCACAACACTCCCCCATGACCCGATGGTACGCATGTCCATACGCGTGCAGCACTGGTACAACCACATAGTGAGTGACACAGACAGATGAGACGTCAACGTACATCCCACACTCAACCACTGTCACGCACGGGGCGAAGCCCAACAGAACGAATGGCCACCAAGAACTTTCCGTGAGCAAGTGCCTTCGTCAAGAAATCAGCACGATGCAAGTCAGTGCCAACCCACATGATGGAGATCACGCGTCGCTCCACTAGATCATGAACGAAGTGATGCTCAACCGCAATGTGCTTTGTGCGAGCATGAAAAACACCAGAGTTCTCCGCAATGGCGAGAGCACTCTGGTTGTCGCAACGCACCACAATGGCGGGTACTGACTGCCCAAGCTCAAGAAACAAGTGCTGCAGCCAAACTGCCTCAGCAGCCCCTGCCCCCAAAGCCACATACTCTGCCTCCGATGAGCTACGTGCGATGCAGCCCTACTTCCCGCTTCGCCAAGACAAAGCGGTACCACCGAGCAGAAACACGTAGCCAGTGCGACTGCGCGCGTCGGGGCTCCAAGCCCAGTCGCTGTGAGTGTAGCCGTCAAGGACCACCGAGCACTGCCGATGAAAGCAGAGTCCGAGATACGGCGTGGAGACCACGTACCGTACCACTCGCACACCCGCGTGAAGAGCTCTCGCACGTGGAGCCTGCGAGAACTCAGCGAGGAGGTTGACGGCGAACGCGATGTCGGGACGCGTGGTAGTGGCCAGGTACATCAGAGATCCGATAAGACGGAGGTACAAGGTCATGTCCACTGTCTCCCCCAGTTGTGTAGGATCATCCACCTTCAGGGCATCCTGCCCATCAGGTGTGAGTGGTGTGGAAGCAATGGGCACTGCACCAAGGAGATCGCTAAAGCGCTCCTCCACGACTCGTGCGTATCGAGCCTGATGCAGCATCAGTATCCGATGTCTGCGATCTCGCACAATCTCCATACCAAGAAACACCGATGCAGGACCAAGGTCCTTCATCATGTAGGCGGTTTGCAGGACAGCCTCGACCTCCTTCACGGCCTCCAGCGACGGAGACGCGATCAGAAGGTCATCAACATAGACCTGGATGGCGGTAAACCGCTCGGGTGTCGGTAGGATGAAGAGTGAGGGGTCTGCCTCGCTTTGTACGTATCCTGCACGAGTCAAGGTGCCAGTGATCTCCCGGTTCCAACACCGTGGAGACTGCTTGAGGCAGTACAAGGACTTGCGCAAGCGCCAGACCTTGTCACCGTCCTCAAAGCCTGGTGGCTCAGCCACCTAGATCTCCTCATCCATAGAGCCATAGAGGAACGCGTTATTCACATCCATCTGGTGTAGTTCCCAGTCATGGTGAGCTACTACACCGAACAGAGCTCGAGCTGAGGTCATGCGGCCGACATGGGCAAAGGTGTCAGTGTAATCAACTCCCTCAATCTGAGAGAACCCCTTGACGACCAAGCGGGCCTTGTAGCGTTCTAGTGAGCCATCCGGCTTCACTTTCTTGCGAAAGACCCACTTGACCTGAATCGCCTTCCTCCCAAGGGGAAGGTCAACCAGCTCGTAGACTCCGTGCTCTCAGATAGCGCGAAGCTCATCCTCGCAAGCAGCTCGCCAGGCATCAGCATCCTACGATGAGAAAGCCTCCCTCAATGTGCCCGAGTCCGGCGCCATAGAGGGGGAACTCTGCGTGGCAAGTGCACACACCTCAGTGTCTGGCTTGACGGCCACGAGATCAGCTGCAGCGTCACATGCAATATGGAACTCGCGAGTGACCAGGTCGTGCCCTATGGGGCACGCTAGGTGTACCTCTGAAAGCTCAGTGCGGACACTCAGGCCTAAGGCCTTTGTGCCTGGATCACCGCTAGCAATGCTGCGAGAGGAACGTCTGGGTCCGGAACCCGATGCTCGCTGAGCTCCGGAATCCAGTGGTTGAAGGCGACCACCGGGCTCACGGGAGTAACCGGAGGTTGAGGGGCGCACCTCAGGCTCAGGAACAGCTACGACCACAGGGACAGGTACGACCACAGCTGGTGAGGGCTGAAACGAGGCAGTCGGAGATGCCGTGCACGGAGATGCGTGTGTGGGGGACACTGAGCTGGGGATGACAGCGGGCAAGGCTGGCCCGGATACTTAGACAGGAGTGTCAGCCGACGTAGAGACAGGAGTGGGCTGGGCTGGGCCAGACGTCGGAACAGGGGTACCAGTGGACACAGATGGTGATGCAGGAGGAGGCGTGGGAGCAGCGGTACCTGTGGGGTGCAAAGCAGGCTGGACATGCGGGATCTCTGGACCAACGAATATGATAGCCGGATCATCAAGTGCTGGAGATCGAGAGGGGACTCGAGCGGACACATCAGCCTGGCGAGAAATGGTCGCTGGCGAAGAGGTCTCCCCCATCCGCCGAGGACCCTCACAAGAAGGGACATGAGCTACAGAGAGCGCTGTGATCGAAGTCAGATCACGGTATGTGAGTGACTCAAAAAACAGCGCGTCACGGGACTCAATGACACGACGGCGAGTGGGGCCCCAAAAGCGCCAGGCCTTCGACCGCGGGGAGATGCCGATGAAGGCACATAAGCGACCCCGAGGGGAGACCTTGGACCCCTGCTGGTCCTCGGTGTACCACACGGAGGCCAGGGATCCCCAGACGCGTGCGAGACGAAGATCGGCACGGTGGCCAAACCAGAGCTCGTACGGTGTAACATGATCCGGAAGCGGACCATGGGGGAGGCGGTTCCAGACCCAAGTCATGTAGGCGAAGCCCTCGAATGCGAAGGACTCCGGGAGACCGCACTCAGCCCGCATGGCGCGGACCGCATCCTCCATGGTGCGGTTCCAGCACTCAGATACACCGTTCTGCTGTAGGGTAGCAAGAGCGGAGACCTAGTGAAAAATGCCGTGCTCAGCAAAGAAGGAGTCCATCACGCCGAGGAACTCGCCGCCGCGATCCGAGCGAAAGGTATGTAGCGTGCGGCGAGACTGACGCTCAGCCATCACGAGCCAGAGCGGAACCGCAAGGGCGGCGTCGCTCTTCTGACGCAAACTGTAGACCCACCGCATCCGAGTGAAGTCATCAGTCAGCGTCAGAACATACCGGCCCCTCTCGGACAGCGACTCGACTGGGAGAGGACCGAGCAGGTCCGAGTGGACCAACTCGAGGGGCCTCAGTGCTCGGGAACGCGAATCAGGATAAGTGCACTGGTGCATCTTACCCTGAGCGCAAAAAAGACGGTCGGTCTTGGGTGGCTTCTCGAAAGAAGCCACTTCAAGACCAATAGCGGGCTGTGTCCGGATGAGCTTCGACACAGTGTCGGAGCCCACGTGACACAGACGTCGATGAAGCAACCGCTGGTGTTCCGGGGATAGAACACCAGTGACAAAAACGCGACCAGAGGCGGAGGGAGAGCAAGGGGAGGAGGGCCGAGCAATGCGGTACAAATCATCTACGACTGAAGCACGCAGGACAATGCTACGGGTGTCAAGAGTAGTCACAGTCGCAGAATCAGCGGTATGCTCAACGGAGAGACCCATCAGAGTGCAGGCACGTACAGACAGTAGACAGAGCTCAAGATCAGGCACAAATAGCACGTCAGAGAGATACTGGGGGCCAGACAGACCATCAAAGCATACAACCCCAACACCGTGAACCGGTAAGGACTGACCAAAACCTGTACGAACAGAATGGACAGTCGTGACAGGACCAAGTACCACAAAGTCACTACGACGACACGTCATGTGGTGGGTGGCACCGGAATTGATGATCCAAGTGCCACCGGAGTCACGACTGGTGGACGTCACTGTACAACGAGTGATGGAACACTCGGCATCAGAGGGACGCTGAGCCGTCAGTGGGAAGGAACGACGTACATCACGAAGGTGAGACTCATGAATCCAGTCAGTGCAGTCAGGCCCATCATCATCACATGCGGACTGTGCTCCCCACACGTGTCATCACGAGTCACGAGGACGGACGAACAAGCAGTCTGTGACCCACTCGACGATGACAATACACTTGCACCTCCCTGAAAGCGAAGCGCCAGAAGATGACGAAGCTCGGCGATGGTGCAGTCACGTGGGTCTGGATTTCTGCTGCTCGCCGGTGATGATGTAGGAACAGGTGCAGTCGTAGTCGCCGCGCGTTCAGAGGAGTGTGCGGTGGACGTGCCGGACGCGGTGCGAGCAGCATGGGCAGCCTGAAGTCCGCGAGTGATGCGCTCCCAGTCGAGCGGCTGCTGGCACTCGGTGTAGCAATGGGCACCTCCACAGTTGTAGCAGTGCACGGAACGGCCATTACTACCACTGGATGACGACTGCTGCGGACCCGATCCGCGCTTCCTATTCTTCTTCTTCCCCTGGGAAGCTGCTGCAACGCCCTGCGTCTGCGTGGGTGTAGACGGGGTCGAAGAGGAGGAGGAAGATGAGGTCGTGATGGAGGAAGGTGAGGGTGACTGCAGGAGGGAAGATGGTGGTGAGGCGAGGACTGCTGTAGCGAGGGAAGTCTCCTGATGTGCAACTGCTGCCTCGCAGGCCGCCGTCACCTGGAGGAAAAGCTGATGGGCCCAAGGGAGCAGCTGCAAGGTGGCTGAGAAAGGCTCGAGAGCAGCGTCGCTGTACCGTGTGAATATGTCGGTGTACTCCAGGCAAACTCCGAGCATGATCGTCCGAAGCGTCCACAGCTGTGTGCCCCCTGAGGTCCCCAGACGCGTGTAGCTACGCATGGCGCGTCGCCAGTAATCCGCTACAGGCTCCGCTGGTCCCTGACGGAGAGAGTGGAAAGCACGAATGTGTGACGCACGCGTGGCGTGCGTCTCTGCGGCCAATAGGGACAACGCCAGATCCCAGCCTCCACGAGGATCAGCTCCGGTGCCTGTGCCAGCCTCGCCGAGGAAGGGAGGGAAGTCAACGACAGTCTCGCGTGGCATGGCGTAGAGAAGCCATCGCATGGCCCGGGCTGCTGTCAGCACCTGTGCTGGATCTGTAGACTGGTATGGGCTGTGGTAGTAAGGCCACACTCCCTCAGAAGTGGCCCACACCTGAAACAGGATCTCCCAGCAGTCAAATCCATCCTCGCTGATGTACCGTGGAGGTGGTGCCTCAAAGTCCTTTGGCTGCCGCTCCGTGGGGAGAGCA